>CM022301.1:61099287-61242807 GCA_011799875.1 Thinopyrum elongatum | reverse complement strand
AGGTTGATAAGTCAAACCCCATCGTTTGCGATCATAGTTGCTCTTCTGACGGTCCTGAGCCGCCTTGAGATTTTCACGGACGATACGGACTTGTTCTTCGGCGTGTTGAATAATATCTGGACCCACGAGCGGTCGTTCCCCAGTTTCTGACCAATTCAGAGGGGTTCGACATCTACGTCCATAGAGAACTTCAAAGGGGGCCATTTTCAGACTAGCTTGATAGCTGTTGTTATAAGAGAACTCGGCATATGGAAGAGATTCTTCCCACTTCTTGCCGAAAGAAACAACACAAGCTCGTAGCATGTCTTCAAGCACTTGGTTGACTCGCTCGACTTGGCCTTGGGACTGAGGATGATAAGCTGAACTCCAGGTAATATGAGTTCCCATAGCCTTTTGGAAACTTTCCCAGAAATGACCGGTGAATATGCTGCCACGGTCTGAACTGATCTCTTTCGGAATACCGTGGAGTGAAACAATTCTAGAGATATATAATTCTGCTAACTGACTAGTAGTGATCGTCTCCTTGACAGGCAGGAAGTGTGCAACTTTGGAGAGTTGGTCGACGACGACAAGAATAGCATCGTGACCCTTCTGTGACCTGGGAAGTCCTGTAATGAAATCCATCTGAACCTTGTCCCATTTCCATAAAGGAATAGGAAGTGGTTGCAGAATTCCAGCAGGCTTCTGATGTTCTGCTTTAACGCGACGACACACATCACATTCAGCAACATAACGAGCAATGTCCTGCTTCATTCTAGACCACCAGTACCTTTGACGGAGATCACGATACATTTTGGTGCTACCCGGATGAATAGACAACGGGGTATCATGTGCCTCCTTCATGACTTTGTCAGTCATAAGCTCGAAGCGAGGTACCACAATGCGGCCTCTGAAATACAAGGTTCCATCCTCAGACAGCGAGAAATCCCTGTACTTTTCAAGGTGAAGATCTTTCTTCATCAGATCAACTTCAGCATCTTTAGCTTGTGCACTCTTAACAGCTTTCTCAAGGTCTGGTTCAACCACCAAGGTTTTTAAGTATCCTTGAGGGACTATCTCGATATTTAGCTTTCGAAGCTCTTCATACAGAAGGGGTTGCTGTAGCTGAACCTCAAGTTCGCAGCAATAGGATTTGCGGCTCAACGCATCAGCCATTACATTAGCCTTGCCAGGGGTATAAGAAATACCCAAATCATAGTCTGCAATGGTCTCCATCCATCTTTGCTGACGGAGATTCAGAGATGGCTGAGTGAACAAGTACTTCAAACTTTTATGATCCGTGTAGATCTCGCAACGATTACCGAGGAGGTAATGTCGCCACAACTGCAATGCATAGATGACAGCAGCTAGTTCTAGATCATGTACCGGATAATTCTCTTCATGTGGGCGCAACTGACGAGAGCCATAAGCAATCACTTTACGCTCTTGCATTAGGACACAGCCTAATCCTTCACGGGATGCATCACAATAAATCACAAAGTCTTTGCGGGTATCTGGAGGAGAAAGTACTGGGGTATTGTAACGGATTGACATCTGCCCCAGTGGATAAAGAATGTACTCTGGATGTATCCCTGCTCGAACAGCTGGTAGCTGCGTCGCAGGGTGTGGTGGAAACAAACGATCCATCTGAAACAGAGGAAACTCATGATTGTCAAAAGACAAGGAGAAGTATAACCGATCTCGGAGAGAAAGGTTAAACAAAACAATGGAAAGGAAAATGATTATCAGACTAATCAGATCAATGTCAGGGAAATCGCACATATATCCAGCTCTCCGGGTGGACGAGAATTACGAGATCCTAAGTGTCGGCGTTAGTAAACTTTAGTTAACCCGAAAGGAAGAGAGGTCAGAGTCCCAGAGTAAAGATGAGGAATAAAAGATCCTAATACCACCCAATTGGCGACGTGGGCCCGTAAGCCACACAGCCAAGTTAGTAAATTAGTTTTCGAACCACTAGACTCAACTTCGGCCAAGGAGTTGGAAAGGGGGTTCCTACAGTCAGTCGGCTCTGATACCAACTTGTGACGCCCCCGGCCCGATCGCGCGCTAATCATACACGCAAATGCACACGATCAAGCCTAAGGACTCACGGGAAGATATCACAACACAACTCTAAAACATAAATAAAGTCATACAAGCTTTATATTACAAGCCAGGGCCTCGAGGGCTCGAATACATAGCTCGATGGCATACAAGCGTCAGCGGAAGCATCAGATATCTGAGTACAGATATAAAAGAGAAACAGAAAGGCCTTTAGAAAGGCGGGGCAAAAATAAAACACTGCGATCGAAAGGCGCAGGCCTCCTGCCTGGGACCCTCCGATCCTACTCCTGGTCGTCAGTCAACTCGTAGTAGTATCCATCCTCTGGGTAGTAGTAGTAGCGATCGTCGGGGCATCTGTCTCAGGGGGCTCCGTCCTCTGGTCACGACAAACTGATACGGGGAGGAAAAGGCAAACAAAGCAACCGTGAGTACTCAGAAGTACTCAGCAAGCAAGGAGCTACACTACATATGCAACATTTTCAAGGGGAGGCTGTATATGTGGACTGGGCTGTAGAAATGCCAGAATAGAGAGAAGGCCTAGTCCTATCGAAGACTAGCATCTTCAGCGGTCTTGCAGCAGTAGAAGAGAGTAGAACAATACCATATAATGTAGCAGTAATAATATCAACCTCACCCAGAGATCCTTTCTCGACTCCCTGCGAGAAAGCAATCCCAGAGCCATACAGTCATCAACCTCGTCCTGAGATCCCTTCTCGACTCCCTGCGAGAAGCAATCCCAGAGCCATATATACAGGTCTCATCACAGGTATCCAGTTCTAAATTGTATCAATCAGGATACAACTCCGAGTGTCCTTTACCGTAGGACCGGCTATCGATAGAAGTGTTCTTCCCTGCAGGGGTGCACCAACTTACCCATCACGCTCGCTTAACTCCGGCCGGACACACTTTCCTGGGTCATGCCCGGCCTCGGCCAAACAACACACCGCAACCCGACTTACAACTCAGCAGAGAGGTCCCCGTCGGTCTACATCCTAAGCGCTCAGAGGTCTTGGGCCATCGCCCTGTGCACTCCGAGTCGTTGCGCGCAGGGAGAAGCCTGGCACCAGGAGGGCGCCGGTCCGTCCGTGCCGCCATGCTGAACTGGACGTCTGACAGAGCTTTCGGCTGATGCTACGATGCAGAACGCCCATACTATGCCCACGTGATGGTTAGTGCTATTAGACCAGAGGCCTGCTCGGATCAAATATCCAAATCGCTAGGACTAGGGGCTTGCGGTAACGAGCAGAGACTCACGAAAGATGTGACCCCGTCGCCCCGTCTCGAGGACTTGCGGCAAGGGCCATGAATGCCCGGCCACGCCTCGTATTCAACACTCGGGCACCATCCAGGTCAACCCGTCTCGTAAAAGACTGTCGGGAACTCAGGTCCACCTCTACTGGGTGGTACCGCCTGTCCCTTCAGTCCTGTAGTAAAAGTAGCTTCCTCGGGTCCCCCTTCGGGGCCGACCCGTCTCTATCAAGGTTCAGCAGTAAAGTCACAGTAACCGTGTGTCCATAACATCAAGGAAATCCGAGGTATCACCCTCGACGGATGCCCACTCGGTGTAACCGTCAAGTCGAACTTAGGAGGAATCACCCTCGATGAGTTCACACTTGATGTGTTGTACGACAGCGTCGTATCGGAAGTGGAGAAGGAGGAATCACCCTCGATGACCACGATCGAATAGCTACTCTACAGAGTTAACATCAGAAGTGCTACATGAGGTTTCACCCTCGGCACTTGATAGTAACGCTGCAGTGTCGTTACAACTAAGGGGGGGTGATGTGCGGTGTCGGGGCCTGGTCTTCAATCCCGTTGATCGGGTCTTCTGACGATCCAGCGCGGCAGTCGGGATAAGTGGGGTCACTGATAGGTCTCTACCCAGCCTAGACTAAACAGTTTAGGATATGTAGGTAATTATCAACAGCAGGTTACAATGAACAGGCTATGCATCAGAATAGGTAAAGCAGTAGTAGCAGCAATTCTAATGCAAGCATGGGAAATTAGAATGGGCGATATCGGGATGATCAAGGGAGGGGCTTGCCTGGTTGCTCTGGCAAGAGAGAGGGATCGTCAACGGTGGCGTCGGGCTCCTGAGTTGCGTCGGTCTCGGGGACGACGTCGGTGTCAGGGTCTACCGAGAGAGAAGAGGGGGAGGAAACAGTATAAATATAGAGCAAACTTGAGCAACACAAGGTACGACATGATAATACGCAGTGCCGGGTGTATCCTAACGTATGGTTGCACGTCACCGAGGAAGGAGGAATCCATCCGGGAATGTTTTCCCGGTTCCGGACATTTGTCAGACAGATGACCGGAGAGGGACGGTTGCATGTTCTGATAGTTAGGGATGTGTGACGGACGAACAGACCGTGTATTCGGATTCGTCTCGTCGTTCTGAACAACTTTCATGTACAAAGTTTTTCGATCTGAGTTACGGATTATTTTATATGATTTTCTAAAGTTTTTATTAATTTTCTGGAATTTATTATTTATTTAAATTCGAATTATCCAGAACATTATCCAAAACAGTGTATGCTGACGTCATCATGACGTCAGCATGATGTCAGCAGGCATCCTGACATGTGGGTCCCACCTGTCATAGGCTGTCTGGTTAATTAGGGTTAATTATTTGATTAACAATTAATTAAACTAATTAATTAAATTAAATTAGTCTAAACAGAGTTAATTAGCCTAATTATTTAACTAATTAATTAATCATTTATTTATTTATTTTTCTTTTTATTTCTTTTATTTAAAAAAGTTCGGGCGGCGGCCGTTTGTCAGGGGCCAGGGGGGCTGGCCCACCGGCCAGTGGCTCGGGGGGCGGGGGCCCCACCTGCGGTGACCCAAGGCACGGGGGGCGCGGGACGACGGTGTCGTCGCGCGCAGGAGGTCGGCGGACGGCAGGAGAGCGGCGGGGAGATGGGTGAGGAAGCGAGGGCGTGTGCATGAGGAGAGGCGCGGCGCAGGCGCACGAGTCGGGGAGGCAGGGAAGCGGGCGGAGCGCGAACGAAGGGCGATGCGGGCGGGCCGGGGGCGGGGGGGGGTGCGCGCGCGAGGAGGGAGGCCGAGGCGAGGCCTCACCGGCGCTGGTAGGACGGGCAGCGGTCGCGGGGACGACGGCGTGGTCCGGCGAGGGGGAACGCGGCGACGGGGCGGTGACGGCGGTAGGGACGGTGTCGGGGCGAGGCGTCGAGCGGTACGGGGCGCGGTCGGCGGTCGGACTCGGGGCGTCGAGCGCGCGGGCGCGGGCAGCCGAGCGCGGGCTGGCGATCGGCTCTGGATCGGGGGGGGGGGAAGGGGAGCGAGCGACGGGACGAGGAGGCCGGCGGAAGGGCGCACTGGCGAGGTGGCGTCGAGGAGGCGGGGGGGGAGGGGGGGGCGGTCGTCGAGGGGTGGAGGACGACGGGGTCGGCGACGGGGTCGGGGCGCCGTTGCCCGATCCAGAAAGGGGGGGGGGGAGAAGACCGAGTTGGGGGGTGAGTGGACGGGGGGATCGGGGGTTGGGCTAGGTTTCGGGTGGGGGTGGCCGGCTATGTAGGCGCCGGCTGGGCCGGCCTGGCGGCGGTGGCTTGCTGGGCCGAGGCCCAGGGGGGGGGGGGGCGTTGGGGGGGGTTTCCTTTTCCTTTTTTTTCTTTTTTCTTTATTTCGCTTGTATTTTTGTTTGTATTTTGTTTTTACTTCAAATGACTTTTGTAAAATATGAGACTAGTCCAAATAAATTTGGTGCATTATTAGTCACTGCTAGAAATTGGTTTGGTGTCCATATCTTTTTGTTTGGATTTTAATTAATTGAAAAGGGATTAAATAGTGCTATGTTGCTGCTGTTTCTTGTGGTTCGAGTCCTTCCACAATTCCAACTAATGTTGCAATTATTTTTATAAATGCTATTGGAATATTTGCAACATGATGCACATTTTAGTTTTCAGGTTCGGGCAACTTTGATTTTCCACTTTTATTTAAATTTGGATTTTGAGTTAGAAGCTGAAATGCATTATGATGCAAATGATGATCATGCACTGTTAAACATGATGACATGGCATAATCAAAAGGGTGATTACTGTAGTTAACCACTGGGGGTGTTACATGCAGGGCCTGTCTCGGTGGAACATTGCCTTTCGGCACGGTCTGTGGCTCTCTTTGCCGCGACGTGGCTAGGCAGTGGGATGCCCTTCGACGGTGGTTGCGACTTCCTAGCTCTTCAAGGTGCAGAGTGATCGCAGGGCAGCCGGCAACTTCTTCTCTACGTCTTCTCGGTGACGGATCTCCTTTCGATTGATTCAACAAAGCTTGCTTCCGCTCTTCTCGGTCCAACTAGTGGTGTTGGGTGCTAAGTTCTTGGTGTTGGCTGCTTGTCGTAGCTCTTTTCTGGTTATTCTTCTGTTCTTTCTTGTGTATGTTGGTTGCTATCTGTTGTACCTGATGGCTTGTATCTTACTCTTATATATAATGAAAATGGTTCAGGCCGGCGTAAGCCCGCCGTAGCACTGTAAAAAAAACATATGCTCAGAACAAATTAAACAGTGTCTGTCACATATTCTTAACGCAACTAGCTGGCCATGTAGGCTCGGCTCCTCCAACAACATCTGCATCTGGTGTTTCGGGTTTGTTGTCAAATTAAAGAGAAAGAAGGAAAAGCCACAAAATGATTCAGGTTTGTTGTCCTCATCTAGGAATTAGGAAAAGTGTCGAAGGAGAGAGAGCTCACTAGAGAGATGATACTTTAAAAACTTGCGGGGTTGGATAACACATGATGCCTCACCACTTTATATCTTCGTAAAAACTTGCGGGGTTGGATAGCACATGATGCCTTACCACTTTATGCCTTAGTGAAGGCATGTCATCAATCGTCACCAACCTTTTTATATTGTTAACAAGGATCATGCCGAATTTTGTAGACGTTTGGAGCCCCATCTCCCTTTCTAGCCTGAGAAAGATAAAGAAGCTAGTAAATAAATGGGTTTGTAAGATGACTTTTTTTTCTCTCGAAACGAGTGTGCGTATTATATTATAAAGAAGGGAAAGGAGGTAAAAAGCGCCTCCACATTAGTGTTACAATTTACATGAACATCAACACCATCCATCTACCACCCACCCTACTCTATCGACTAACTACTCGGTCTAGCCCACCCTTCCACATTTCGAAAGAAGTCGTTCATCATTGATGACCTGCAAAAAGTTAACGCAAAGTTGGGGTACCTATACAAATCAAATTAAAAATCAAACGATTCTAGCTGATCAAAATATTGAATGAGGCATCAGTCATTAGAATGGAATGTGTGTTACTTAATCAGTAGTGGATGAAGCACGCGGGTTACGTGCGTATGCTACTAGAAGAAAAGGAAAAAAATCACACTAGGCGATTCGAGCGAGACACAGCGAAGCAAAGCGACGCCGTGTGGGCCTGCCTCAATACCCACGACGTGTCGAGCCTCAGTATGCTGACATGCATACATACTCCTACATAAAAGGCTCCACATGCAGCCGCCTCCAATTTAGCTCCAACACGATCGACCCTCTCACATAGACATAGGGAGCAGGCATTCAACATCCGTTTGTCCAGCGACGAGTGGGTGAGTCACTCCCCTCTCTCGTCTTCTTTGTCTTTCGTCGTGGTCGGATCCTCTTTCTTTCCCTTTGAAATGAATTAAGATGAGACAGAAAATTAAACTAATCGTGTGCTCTTGTCCTGGCTAGCTAGCTTGGATCCATCGAGTCCCCGCAAAAAAAGGCCGGATCCAGCATGGACGTCGAAGGCGAGACCATGGCCAAGAAGAAGATCCCGGTCCCGGATGTTGCCCGGCTGGTCAGCGCTTGGGCGCTCCTCACCGCCTGCGTCTTCCTCGCCTCCTTCGCCCTCGCCTACCACCACGTCCCCTGCGACATGGTAATAACTAACTACGACCCCTCTACGTTACGTACTGGATGCTTGGCATTCCGACCGATCGATCCATCATGTTCATGCAGTGCGTCCAGCCGACGGACATTACCGGCCGGGATGGTGGCCTGCGCTGCATCTCAGGCGGCCGCGGTGGCGCTGGCGCTGCTGCTCCCAGGCCGCCACCTCTGCGTCCGCAGTGCCCTCGCGTACCTCGCGCTCGTGCTCGCCATCGTCGTCCACTTTGTCCTTATGATGGCTGCCGACACCGACCACATCCTCATGATCTACTGGACCATCTTCTTCATGGCGGGCGACTTTGCCAGCTTCCTGGCCCTCCTCTTGGGAGGTGAGGAGGATTGAGGACCGATTAGTTCAGCTCTTTAGATGAGGCACCCATGATGACTGACTGATGAGTAGTTCTATCTTATGATGTGAGGTGAGGACTGAGGACGTAGGCAATGATGAGTACGTAGTTCTGGCTTTTATATGCATGCTGTGATGATCGATCGAGTGCCGTGTGTGTACTGGGTAGATATCCCTTAGCACTTCATCAACTAGTATTAGGCATCAAATACGAATACCTCAAGGACAAGGGCCACGCCCTATTCGCCATCCTGTACGTACGCGCTCACATCCGCGGCTAAATATATAACCACCGCCATGACCGCGGGCGACAATCCGCGGCCGCCTGAACCGCGGCCGCCCACGTCTCCGCCGGCGCTTCCCACGTCGCCGCCGCCACACCCCTCATCGCCGCCGACGCCGGGGGCAAAGGGGGGATCGGCGAGGCCGGTGGATGCGGATCGCGGGGGATCCACCAATGGGGTCGAGATCCAGGTGAGGTCGCAAGCGGAGGGGACGAGACCGGAGCAGTGGGGGGTCCATTTCACTGACGTTCGTGACTCCGGCGGCTGGATCGAGGGGCGTCTCCAGCATACTCCGGCATCTCGTTGGGTGGCACTACGTGATATGGCGAACGACATTCTTGCCCGCGATTACTTGGCGACCGACGTCCGGATTGCGGTAGGTTTTTCGTTTACGTATTGATGTGTATGATGTGCTTGTCGATTGTTGCATGAAGGTTATCAAGGGGAGGCGGTTGATCTCATCGACTTGACGACGACGCCTGAAAACGGGAGACCGGATCCGCGATTTGGAGGACGCTTCTGGGTTCTCGCAGATAGCGATGATGATGAGGAGAAAGAGGTTGAGCAGGGCGAGATGAACGTGCACAAAAATACGGCGTTTACGGTGGCGGCGACGCCGTTGGGATTAGTTCCTGCTACCGTTCATCATCGGAAGGCTGAGGTTCAGAAGAAGGCGATGCCGATCGTGAAACCTTGGATTGGGCCGATCCCGAAGGTAACCCGTGGGCACATCACCTTGTCCGACTTCGTTCCGGATTCTTGGACGCTGGTAACTAAGAAGAAGGGGAAGAAGGGCCGGCCGTCGGGGCCGCCGCCGCAGCCGCCGCCGGTGGCTAGGGCGGCCAACGAGATTTGAGCGGCCAGACGGGCGTGCTTGAATTCTCTGTTGGGCCACGAGGGGGGTCCAATGCTGCGCTGGTCGTGGGCTCTTTTCGAACTGGGTATGAGGCCCAGTTGGAGACCCAAGCCACGCACTTGATCACGTCCGACTCAACGACGTTGCATGAGGCATCGACACACGAGCCGCCACCTGATCGATCAACTGCCCCCTCTAGGGTTTTTCGTGGGCCTGGCTTCCCTTCGCTAGGCACTCGTCGTGCCGCCCGGATCATCTGCGGCCCCGGTGCACTCCGGCACATGGCGGGGCGAGGAGGGCCGCCGCCCGCTGCGCTGGCGCTGGCGCGGGCCGCTGCTGCCCAGGCCCCCGGTCGGGCTAACATGAGGCAGCAGGAGGCGCCGAGGGAGGCTCGGCCGCCGGCTGCAACGAACCAAGCCGCCGGGCGCGGCCGGGATGGCGCTCCTAGTCGGGACGGCTATGGCGGCGGAGGTCGGGACTACGGCGGAGATGGATACACTACTGGAATCAGAAGATTTGCCATCAGCCACTTCTTTGCGGCAAAGGAGGTCTTTGCCGTCCGTTCCCAAAAAACAGACGGCAAAAAACTGGCTGATGGCAAAGATCATATTTGCCATCAGCCACTTCTTTGCCGTCTGCTAGCGACGGCAAAGGAGGTTTGCCGTCAGCTAGTGGACGGCAAAGAGGGAGGTGGGCCCCACTAACGAGCTGCTTACAAAAAAACCTAACGGCCCCCCTCTTTGCCGTCTGCTAGCAGACGACAAAGAGCAAAAAGGCAGACGACAAAGATTTGACTTAACTAACGGCCGCGCCCCACCCCACCCCGCCCCCCTCTCTCTCTGTTTCTCTTCCTCTCCTCCCCGACGACACCGCCCGTGCGCCGCCGCCGCCCCATCGCCCCACCACCCCGCCGCCACACAGGTCACCGCCCGCGCCAGCCGCTACCTGCCGCCTGCGGGCGCGGCGCCGCCGCCGCCCCCCACCCCCCCTCCACCTGATACGGGCCAACTACTATAATTTATGAAGTATTCATGCTGTTATATTATCATTCTTAAATGTTTTACAATCATTTTATAGCAACTTTATATCATTTTTTGGGACTAACCTATTGACCCGGTGCCCAGTGCCAGTTGCTGTTTTTTGCTTATTTTTTACATCGCAGGAAATCAATATCAAATGGAGTCCAAACACCGCGAAACTTTTTGTAGATTTTTTATGGACCAGAAGACATCCAGTGGGCCAGAGAAGCACCTGGGGGATGCCCCGAGGGGGGCACAACCCACCAGGGTGTGCCTGGGGGCCCAAGCGCGCCCCTGTGGGTTGTGCCCACCTCAGTGGCCTCCCGCACTGCCTCTTTGCCCTATAAATTGCCAAATATTCCAAAAACCCTCGGGGTAACCCTAGATCAGAAGTTCCGCCGCCGCAAGCCTGTGTAGCCACGAAAAACCAATCTAGACCCCGTTCCGGCACCCTGCCGAAGGGGGAATCATCACCGGTGGCCATCTTCATCATCCCACCGGCCACCATGATGAGGAGGGAGTAGTCCACCCTCGGGGCTGAGGGTTTGTACCAGTAGCTATGTGTTTAATCTCTCTCTCTCTCTCTCGTGTTCTTGAGATGTCATGATCTTGATGTATCGCGGGCTTTGTTAATATAGTTGGATCATATGGTGTTTTCCCCTCTCTATCTTGTTGTGATGAATTGAGTTTTTCCTTTGAGATTTCGTTTTATTGGATTGAATACTTTTATGGATTTGAGAGCACTTGATCTATGTCTTGGCACTCAACTCGCGGATTCCCGAGGTGACATTGGGGTAATCTATGCATAGGGGTTGATGCACGTTTTCGTCCTTGTTTCTCCGGTAGAAATCTTGGGGCACTCTTTGAGGTTCTTTGTGTTGGATTGAGTATTATGAATCTGAAATTGTTTGATGCATATCGTATAATCAACTCACGGATACTCGCGGTGACATTGGAGTATCTAGGTGACATTAGAGTTGGTTGATGTGTATCATATGGTGTTATTTTAGTACGAACTCTTGGTTAGATCGATCGGAAAGAATAGCTTGGTGTTATTTTAGTACGAACTCTAGGATAGATTGATCGGAAAGAATAGCTTTGAGGTGGTTTCGTACCCTACAAACAATTTCTTCTTATGTTCTCCGCTATATAGGAACTTTGGAGTGATTCTTCATCACACATTGAGGGATGGTTATATGATCCAATTATATTAGCATTGTTGAGAGGTTGCACTAGTGAAAGTACGGACCCTAGGCCTTATTTTCAAGCATTGCAATACCGTTTGTGCTCCGTTTTATCAATTGTTATCTTGCTGTTTTTTATTGTTTCTACTACAAAAACCAATATCTACTATCCATATTACATTTGTATCACCATCACTTCGCCGAACTAGTGCACCTATACAAATTACCATTGTATTTGATGTGTTGGGGACACAAGAGATTTCTTGTATTTGGTTGCAGGGTTGTTTGAGAGAGACCATCTTCATCCTACGCCTCCCACGGATTGATAAACCTTAGGTCATCCACTTGAGGGAAAATTGCTACTGTCCTACAGAACTCTGCGCTTGGAGGCCCAACACGAGTCTACAAGAATAAAGTTGCGTAGTAGACATCACTTCCCACCGCCCCGGAGCCCTGCGGCCTCGTCGCCACCGCTGCCCGGCGCCCCCGGGACCTGCCGGCCCTGCCCCAGGCCGCCCCGCCCCCCTCCTCCACCGGCCGCCCCACTTCCGATGGTGAGCTCTAGCTCCTCTTTTTTTCTTTTTTTCTTCTGTTTTTTTAGTTTTAGGTTAGATTTAGTTTTAGTTTTAGTTTTAGGTTTAGTTTTAGGTTTAGGTTTAGTTTAGTTTTAGGTTTAGGTTTATGTTTAGTTTAGATTTAGTTTTAGTTTTAGTTTTAGTTTTAGGTTTAGGTTTAGTTCTGAAAAAAAGTAGAAAATAAGAATAATTAGAAGAAGAGGAAGAAGAAGAAGAAGAAGAAGAAGAAGAAGAAGAAGAAGAAGAGGAGGAGGAGGAGGAGGAGGAGGAGGAGAAGAAGAAGAGAAGAAGAAGAAGAAGAAGAAGAAGAAGAAGAAGAAGAAGAAGAAGAAGAGAAGAAGAAGAAGAAGAAGAAGAAGAAGAAGAAGGAAAAAAGGAGAAGAGGAGAAGAAGAAGAAGAGGAAAAAGGAAAACCGGGTCGAGGATCGCCGACGGGGTGCGTCGGTGCCGACGGAACCGGGTCGAGGATCCTCGACCCGTTTTTCCTTTTTCCTCTTCTTCTTCTCCTCTTCTCCTTTTCTTCTTCTTCTTCTTCTTTCTTCTTGTGCTTCTTTGTCTTCGTGTCTGATTATTTGGTCTTCTTCTGCGTCTTCGTGCTCATCCTACGCCGCCTCCTCCTCTTCTTCTTCTTAGCACGGGATGCTGCTGACTTCTGTCGTCGTCTTCTGCTTCTTCTTATGGGCTTATCACTACTCTTATTCTTATTGTATGTGTGTAGATTGTACTAATCATATAGTCTTCTCTTCTTCTTCTTCTTCTTCTTCGAGGGGTCAAGGGACGCGGTTAGGGGTGCGTCGGCGCCGACGGAACCGGGTCGAGGATCGCCGGTCGCCAAGGGGTCGAGGGTCGAGGCAGAGGGTCGAGGATCGCCGGTCGCCAAGGGGTCGAGGGCCGAGGGGTCGAGGGTCTAGGGGTCGATGGTCGAGGATCTTCCGGTCCGAGTGCTGACCGACTGGTGTCGTAGCTTAAGATGAGGACGTCCCCGAGCTGAAGGTCATGAGCATGGGTGAACTGCTTCCATCTGTGCGCGAAGAACGGATGGAAGCAGTTCGCCCGCGCTGATGACCTTCAGCTCGGGCACGTCCGCATCTTAAGCTACGACAATAGCCGCCCAATGCTCACAATGAAGGGGTCGAGGGTCGCCGAGGGGTCGAGGGGTCGAGGGCGAGGTGTCGAGGGTCGAGGGGTCGACGATCGCCGAGGGGTTCCTAAGTTATGTTGTACTTGATGATTATACACTAGTACTATTATACGCATATTATTATTCATGTCGGTATTAAAAAAATTATGCTGTACTAATTTTGTTTACTCTATGTCATGGCAGGTGTTGAAAGATGGTGGGCGCGGGTAAGGATGGTGGGAGGGGTACTTCCATTCCACCCCAGATTCTCCAGAGAGCGTTGGACGACAGTATGAAGACACCGGTGGGCGCTTCTTCGTCGGCGTCGTTGCCCACCGGGGGAGGACGTCGGGGAGGGAAGAGAGGAGGAGGTCGGGGAGGACGTGGCCGTGGGAGAGGTAGGCAGGCTCCTACGCCTTCCTCGCCGCCACCCCTAGCTGATTCACCCGAGCACAGGACTGCTAGGGTGAACACGTCTGAGGAGGAGGCTACGCGGACTCCGATCCACGAGCCTCGGGTCGAGGGGCCTTCTGCCCACGAGACTTCGGCCCACGAGACTTGGCCCTACGAGACTCCGTCCTCGGAGACGTCCGGATGGGGTACCTGGATGGGTCCGCCTGAGGGGCCGAGTGGCCATGCTGATGGTGGCGGGGATCCGGCTGATAGCGAGGGCGAGGTCGTTGAGGGGGCCACCGTCTACCAGCGTGGTTGTACACGGCTCCCGTCCGTGCCGGCGACCCGTGAGCAGAGGTGGTTGATTTACTCTGATGGGGAGAGGTAAGTGCATATTTACTCTTTTTGTACCATTTGCCTTCACATTTCTTCAAATATCTAATGCGTTGGCCTTGTCATACTGCAGGGGTTGGCACCACGCTGATACTGTGCGCAGGCCCAACTCCGTCCTTGGTGTGCTTTGCCGGCAAAACTTCCTGGGTTTTGTCACGTTGCCCGGTGAGGGTCAGGTTCCGGAGCTAGGATTGAGTTGGGAGCACTACTTGGCTGCCCCGGCCCCACCAGAGGTGATGATCGACGGTGTCCTGTGCCACACGAGGGCAGAGATGGTGATCAGAAGCTTTTGGGTAATTTCTCCTTTACACAATTAAAATTCTTCAAATAGCTAGTTATTGTACTAATCAATGTTGTCTTGTTTGATTGCAGACCTTCTACAGGTGTCAGGAGGGATACTGTAACACCCCTATGTAATTGCCACTATGATCAGATGATAATAATGCCAAGTCATATCATTTGCAGTGCCTAAACATAGTGGTTAACCAAAGCAAATCAACTCCATTCTGAAAATCAACTCAAATTCATAAGTGAAATATGAAGTTGATCAAACACTGTTGGAAAAATGTTCATTAATTGGCAAATAATCCAGGAACATTTATAAAACCATCATCAATAAAATTGGAGCTAGATAAGTGACTCAAACAACTTGAAACAGCACCAAAACAGAATTATTAAATCCATTTAAAATCATACTAAATTCAAATGAGATCACTTTAGCTCTGAACCATTTTCTGACAGTGCTAAATATTGCACTATATTTATTGGACAAACTTACCTATTTTACAAAACTATGTTTGAGACCCCACATTTTGCATAACAGAAGAAATAAAAGAAAAGCAGAAGAAAAGGAAAACGAAAAGCTAAAAGAAGTCTACTGTGCACTTGGCCCAGCAGTGCACAGCACCTGGCGGCCCGGCCCACCTGCGTCATCCCCCTCCTCCGCCTCCGTGTCAACGCGCGCATGGCTCGGATCGTCCGGCGCCGGCCGATGCTCGACACCACCGAGCTACAGGGCGCCGTGGGTGGATAAGAGGGAGACTGGAGGCCCCCCCAGGCAAACCCTAGCTTGTCCTCTCCTCTCCCTCCCTTCTTCTCCAGATCCCATGCCCGTCCGTCGCCGCCGCTCGCCATTGCCGTGGCCCTCGGCCACCACTCGCCGTTCCAAGCTGTCCGGAGGGACCGTCGTGGTCATCTTCATCACCTACGACAAGTCGTCGGAGCCGGCGAGCACCGCAGCAACTGGATCGACCCGATCCCCTCCGCCGGCCAACTCCTCTGCCCCGCCTCGATCTGCAGCAACCCTGCGCTCCTAAGCTTCCAACGGCCATCGTGCGCCCCGCCGTGAGCATCCATCCCTCTCCCCTTCCTTTGGTTGCCCGCATTCTCGGTGTAGCTCACCATTCTTGCCGCGCCGCCATTGCCGTGCTCGGGTTCCGCTAACGAGCTCTCCGTCAACATTGTGGCCAGTGTCGTGGCCAGGCAAGCATGTCCTCATGCTCAGGAAGGCCTCCTGGTGCTCCCCGTAGTGCTAGTTCACGCGCAAACGCACCGCAACGCCGGACCCGAGTAGTCCCGAATTCCGGCGCCGCCTGTCGTCGATGAGGAGCTCGCCCCCGACCACCTTTGCTCGTTTCGACGTCGGGGATCGATGCAGGGAGGTGTTGCCGTTCTAACGCCATTGAAAGTGCTCGATTTGGAGCTCTGTGGGCGAAATCCGAAGCTCGCCGGAGACGCACCGTCGCGTGCGGCCTCGCCGGAGAGCTCCGGCAGCCGACGCTGACCTGGCACTGGTGGGCCTCGCCCCGTGTCACTGACCGCCGGGCCCCACGGCCCTGTTGATTGAGTCAGCGTCGCTGACTGGACCTGGTCCAGTCACTGACTGGTGGGCCCACCCTATTTAGTTAATTAAGTGCTAATTAAACTAAACTGATAATTAAGTTAAACACTGACAGGTGGGTCCTGCTAGTTAATTAGGTTAGTTTAATTAGAATAACCCTGTTAAATAGTCCAGTCACTGACATGTGGGTCCCACTGGACCCACATGACAGGTCTGACTCTAGTCAACCAACAGTTGACTGCTGACGTCGCCATTACCTCATGCTGACATCATATATCATTTTCTGATTAATTAAAATAATTCCAAAAAATCATTTAAATTTCGAAAATTCGTAACTTTTAAACCGTAGCTCTGATCGAAAAACATAAAACATGAAAGTTGCTCAGAACGACGAGACGAGTCTGATCGTGTCGTCTGTTTCCTTGTCGGAGCCTCCTACATAGGAGAACTCGTAACTCCAAGTCCGAATCTGGTAGATGAATAGTGCACACACACCGGGTAATAAATCCCCGATTAATCCTAAAAATAACCAAAATGACTTGGATGCATATTTAGTCAACCATGCACTGCATCATAGCATAGCACGCACTGTGTCGCATCTATTTGCATTATGTTTACCTGTTTCTTCCCCTCTTCTTTCTCGGTAGACCACGACATTGACGTAACTCCCGAGACAGACGCCGCTCCGGAGTACGACTACGTCCCCGACGACCCTGCCCTTGCCGTCGAGCAGACAGGCAAGCACCCCCATTTTGAGCATTCCGATATCGCCCATTCTCTTCTCTCTTATGCTTGCATTAGAAGTTACTGCTGCTACTGTTGTCCTATATCTGCTGCATAGCCTGTTTACTTGTAACCTGTTGTTGATACTTTCCTGCTATCCTAAACTGTTTAGTATAGGATGGGTAGAGCCTTATCAGAGACCCACTTGTCCCGACTGCCCCGCTGGACTCTCAGAAGACCTGAGCAACGGGATCGAAGATCAGACCCTGGCACCGCATGTCACTTCCCCCTTAATTTACTCGACACTACTGGGTTACTATCGAGTGCCGAGGGTGATACCTCGTCAGCACTTCTGATGATAACCTTGTAGGTTAGTTCATCGGACGTGGTAAGCGAGGGTGATTCCTCCTACACCACCCCCGATACCGACGCCGTCGTGCAACTGTTCAAGAGTGGACCTCGAGGGTGATTCCTCCTTCGTTCACCTTGATGATATCATCGAGTGGGATTCCTTCGAGGGTGATTCCTCAGGGTTCCCCCTTGGTGTCAGACACACGGAGACTTTGGTTACTATGACTGAACACTGAACCATGATACTAAAGACGGGTCGGCCCTGAGGGGTACCCGCGCGAGCATGAATGCGAAGTGATGTGGAGTCGGGTTGACCTGAGAGGTGCCTGCGAGATAACTACGAGGCGTGGCCGGGCATTCTTAGCCCTTGCCGCAAGTCCTCGAGACGGGGCGACGGGGTCACATCGATCGTGAGTCTCTGCTCGTTACCGCGCGCTCCTAATCCACTAACGGTTTGGATATTTGATCCGAGGGGCCTCTGGCCTGATAGCACTAACCATCACGTGGGCATAGTATGGGCGTTCTGCGTCGTATACATCAGCCGAAGCTCTATTGACGTCAACGAGGAGCGGCCCGTTTTGGATTGGACTGGGAACGTAACTGCGCTTGTATAAGGGGTTGCTAGGTCTGCTTCCGAAACGTCCTCGCAACGTGCAGGGTTCCCAGGGCGAAGGCCCAAGACCCCTGGGGGCATAGGTTAGTCCGGCGTGCTGACCTCTCGTTAGAGCCTAGGTCGGGTTGCGGCGTGTTGCTTAGCCGAGGCCGGGCATGACCCAGTAAAGTGTGTCCGGCCGGAGTTAAGCGAGCGTGGTGGGTAAGTTGGTGCACCCCTGCAGGGAAGAACTAATCTATCGATAGTCTGTCCTACGGTAACGGACACTCGGAGTTGTATCCTGATCGGTACAACTAGAACTGATGACTTGAGATGAGAAATGGATAGTACGGCTCTGGGATTGCTTTCTCGTAGGGAGTCGAGGAAGAATCTCTGGCCGAGGTTGATGACACTACTACTACTTTACATTATGTTATTCTGCTCTCTTCTAATGCTGCAAGACTGTTGAAGATGCTGAAGATGCTAGTCTTCGATAGGACTAGGCCTTCCCCTCTATTCTGGCATTTCTGCAGCCCAGTCCACATATACAGCCCCCTTTGAAAATGTTGCATATGTAGTGTAGATCCTTACTTGCTGAGTACTTCAGATGAGTACTCACGTTTGCTTTACTTTCTTTTCCCCCATATCCAATTGATGCCACCAGACGACGGAGCCCCTGAGTCAGATGCCCCAGTCGACGACCACTACTACTACTCGCCCGGCGAGTACTACTACTACGAGGAGCCGACTGATGACCAGGAGTAGGATCGGAGGGTCCAGGGCAGGAGGCCTACGCCTTTCGATCGTAGCTTTTATTTTGCCCCGCCTCTATGAAGGCCTATCTCTCTCTCTGTATTATATCTGTACCCAGATATCTGATGCTTCCGCTGACACTTGTATGCCATCGAGCTATGTATTCGAGCCCTCGAGGCCCTGGCTTGTAATATAGAGCTTGTATGAATTTATTTATGTTTTAGAGTTGTGTTGTGATATCTTCAAATGAGTCCTTAGGCTTGATCGTGTGCATTTGCATGTATGGTTAGTGCACGATTAAGCCAGGGTTGTCACAGGTTGGTATCAGAGCCGACTGCCTATAGGAATCCCCCTATCCAATTCCTTGGCCGAAGTTGAGTCTAGTGGTTGAAAACTGTTTTACTAACTTGGCTGTGTGGCTTACGGGCCCACGTCGCCAACTGGGTGGTATTAGGATCTTTTATTCCTCGACCTTTATTTTGGGACTCTAATCTCTCTTCTATTCGGGTTTATTAAATTCACTAACGCCGACACTTAGGATCTCGTAAATTCCATCCATCCGGAGAGCTGGATATCAGTGCGGTTTCCCTGTCTTTGATCTGATTAGTCTGATAATCATTTTCCTTTCCATTGTTTTGTCTAACCTTTCAATTCGAGATCTTCTATATTTTTCATCGTCGAATGACAATCCTGAATCTTCTCTGTTTCAGATGGACCGTCTGTTTCCCCCGCGCCCTATGACGCAGCTTGTGCTTCACACCTAGGCTCGAGACGTCCCTGGGTTTCCAGCTGTTCTGATCGCCCTCTTGATCAGGCTGGGATACCGCTGGTGCCCCGAGTACATGGTCTACGAGGTTTATCGTGAGTTCAACCAGGAGCAGTACTATGCTGATGTTCGCATCTACGATCAGCAGGATGACTCCGACATTGAGCTACACCTTTTCCACGGTATCGGCGTGACGATTGAGATGGCAGTACATGATGCCGCCTACTCTGCTGTCGCACGCCTCCGAGGAGAGCACAGCGCCAGCTTGGATGCTTCTGAGTATCGGTACATTCCATATGCCCCTGCTGGAGATGCTACTGGATACTACACAGCTGTCTGTGCCCCATACGAGCCTCGTCGCTACGATCAGCGAGTTCTGATTCAGTGTACTCAGGCTCTGGATCGCACTGTTCGCGCTCTTGCCGTCGAGTTGTTTGCCACTCGAGCACGACTCTACGAGGCTATGACGCAGTTGCTACCAGCTGTTCGTGCAGGGATACATCCGGAGCACATTCTTTACCCGAGCAGGACCGAGATGCCATCAGGGATCGATTGGCCTGCTGTGGGAGGTCACACGCCTGCACATGGACCTCTTCTTACAGCTCGAGACCGGGTTCTGCATAAGAGTGCACATGGAGCGCAGGATCCTTCTGCGATGAACGTCCGTCGTCCGCACTTGCAGCTACCCCGTTTCAGTGGTTTTCTCCGACGTTGATGTAGCCTTTGCTATGTCTCGTTGTGTACTTCCTTACCGCGTGCCTGCGCGCCGCCTAGCATGTCTAGCTTTTAAATTGCGCCGTTGTGCTGCCCAAATGTAACCGACTCCGTATGGATCTGTATGACTTAATGACTATTATTAAGCATCTGTTGTACTACTTAAATTCCGTTGAGTTACATCATGTTTGTTACTAAACCCTCGCCGTGGCTTCTGCTAAACTACCCCTGTTGATTTAGCAGGATGGGTGATAACAATCCACCACCGCCGCCACCGCCTGACTATATGGCAGCAATGATGCAACAGTTTGAACTCAACCGTCAGTTCATGACGGGGATTATGGAACAATTCCCCCGTCCCAATGCCAACCATCAGCCAGCCTCAATCACACTGCCAGAGTTTGTCCGACTCAACCCATCGATATTCCGCAACACTGTTAGTCCGCTGGATGCCGATGACTGGCTGCGTGACATCCTTTATGAGATGGAGTTAGCTGATGTTTCCCCTGTCAGCTATGTCACCTTCGCGACATACTTTCTGAAGGGACCCGCAGCACAATGGTGGGCCACTCACCGACAGACCCTACCACTTGGTACCATCGTCACTTGGGCAGAATTCAAGATTGCTTTCCGTGCCCGCTACATTCCTCAAGCTGTCATAGCCCGGAAGAAGGCCGAGTTCCGTAGTCTCGTTTAAGGTAACAAGACCGTGGAAGTTTATCAGCGCGAGTTTCTTGACTTGTCTCGCTACGCTGAAGAAGACATTCCTACTGATGACCAAAGGCAGGAGAAGTTTCGTGAAGGGCTGCACCATGACATTCAGTTAGCCCTGCTCGTCCAAGATTATCCCGACTTCGCCACCTTGGTGAATAAGGCTATCATGGTCGAGACCGGTCTGAAAAAGCATAAGGAAGCGACCAGACGTACTCGTGAAGCGGGCTCATCTTCGGGCTCGTCCTCCCAGAAGCACCGCATCTAGATCCCACAGAGCATGTACCGTCCAGCAGTGCCAGTGTACAGGCCTGCATATGCTGCACCTCGTCTGCCTCCTCCACCACCGAGGCAGCCTCTTCGAGCGCCACCACCTTGAGCTCCTGCACCTCGTCTGCCTCCTCCACCACCGAGGCAGCCTCTTCGAGCGCCACCACCTCGAGCTCCTGCACCTCGTCCTGACAATGGACTATGCTTCAAGTGTGGCCAGCCAGGTCACCGTGCCAGAGATTGCTCACAGAGTCAGAATCAGCTAACTCTTCCTTCTGCTGGCCGTGGTAATGGCCGTGGGAATTCTCAACCTCGCTACAGCAATGCCAGGCCTTCTTATGGTTGTGGACAGAACTATCATGTCAACATGGCTGAAGCTCAAGATCAACCTGAAACCGTGATGGGTACACTTCTTGTTAATTCCGTACCTGCATCTGTTTTATTTGATTCAGGAGCATCGCATTCATTCATGTCGGAAGACTTTGCATTCATGCATGGCGTTAAGTGTGACAACCTACATCATCCGTTAGGGGTTGACACTCCCGCGGGTAGATGTCGAGCCTCCCTGTTCAGCCCCGAAGTCACTGTTGAAATTGAGGGGTTGAAATTTCAGGCACTCCCAATTATCCTGAGTTCTTCCAAGATCGATCTTATCTTGGGAATGGATTGGTTGAAGGCTCACTACGCCTCAATCAATTGCGCTACTAAGGTTGTACATCTCCTACACCCATCAGATGAGTTAGTGAATTACCGAGCTCATATCACTCAGAACGCCGAGGCTCAGATTTATGCCTTGAATGCATTGAACGCTTCTCCGCTTGAGGGGATCGAGAACATTCCAGTCGTGTGCGACTTCCCGGATGTTTTTCCAGAAGAACTTCCAGGAATACCCCCTGCTAGAGCTGTCGAGTTCGTCATTGACTTGAAGCCTGGCACCACTCCTATTGCGAAGCGTCCTTACAAGATGCCACCGCACCACCTTATTGAGCTTAAGGAAGAAATCGATAAATCACTTAAGAAGGGCTTCATCCGTCCCAGTTCCTCTGCCTGGGGAGCGCCGTCTCTTTTTGTCAAGAAGAAAGATGGTACGAATAGGTTGGTCCAAGATTACCGTCCTATCAACCAGGCAACCATTCAGAATAAATATCCGCTTCCCCGGATCAATGACTTATATGATCAACTTGCTGGATCTTCGGTGTTCTCTAAACTCGACTTGAGGTTGGGTTATCACCAGATCCGTGTCCGCGAAGAGGATATTCCGAAGACTGCATTCGTTACTCGTTATGGCTCCTATGAATACACCATCATGTCATTTGGCCTAACGAATGCTCCCGCTACGTTCTCCCGCTTAATGAATTATATATTCATGGACTACCTCGACAAATTCGTCGTGGTGTATCTGGATGATATCCTAGTATATTCGAAGAATAAGGAAGAACATGCCGAACATCTTCGCCTTTGTTCTGGAGAGGCTTCGAGAGCACAAGTTATATGCCAAGTACTCCAAATGTGAATTCTGGCTTTCTGAAGTGACCTACCTTGGACATGTGATTTCCAAGGACGGTATTGCCGTTAACCCGGAGTGTGTTCAGGCTATCCTTGACTGGACCCCTCCGAAGAATGCCAAGCAAGTCCGAAGTTTTCTCGGCCTTGCAAGTTATTGTCGACGATTCGTCGAAAACTTTTCCAAGATTGCCAAACCTCTGACTAATTTGCTCCACAAAGGCGTTAAGTTTGAGTGGACAGACAAGTGTCAGGAAAGTTTCCAAACCCTCAAGGACAAGCTTACTTCTGCTCCAGTGCTTGCTCCTCCTGATTCTCGTAAGGACTTTGTCATTTATTGTGACGCCTCTCGTCAGGGATTAGGCTGTGTCCTAATGCAAGAACGAAGAGTAATTGTGTATGCTTCACGTCAATTGCGTCCACATGAAGAAAATTATGCAGTGCATGATCTTGAACTTGCTGCAGTGATCTATGCATTAAAGTTATGGCGACATTACCTTCTGGGTAATCGGTGTGAGATTTATACCGATCATCAGAGTCTGAAATACTTGTTCACTCAACAGGATCTTAATCTCCGTCAGCAACGATGGTTAGAAACAATTACAGACTATGACTGTGGTATTTTATATACTCTGGGCAAGGCTAACGTAATGGCCGATGCCCTGAGCCGCAAGTCATATTGCAACAACCTCATGGTTAGGCGAGCTCAACCTCGTCTTTATGCAGAACTGACTCAGCTGAATCTGCGAATTGTTCCCCAGGGTTCTCTTGATAACCTTGTGGTACAACCAGACCTTCAAAAGGCTGTTAAGGAAGCGCAAGCTAAAGATGCTGAAATTGACTTGATGAAGAAAGAGCTTCACCTTGATAAGTACCGGGATTTCTCGATTGCTGAAGATGGAACTTTATATTTCAGAGACCGCATCGTAGTACCTCACTTCGAGCTTATGACAGACAAGGTCATGAAGGAGGCTCATGATACACCGCTGTCTATCCATCCGGGTAGCACCAAGATGTATCGCGATCTTTGACAGAGGTACTGGTGGTCCAGAATGAAGCAGGACATTGCTCGATACGTTGCTGAATGTGACGTATGCCGTCGCGTGAAGGCAGAACATCAGAAGCCTGCTGGAATTTTTCAACCACTCCCTATTCCTTTGTGGAAGTGGGATAAGGTGCAAATGGATTTCTTTACTGGTCTTCCCAAGTCTCAGAAAGGTCACGATGCTATTCTTGTCGTCGTCGATCAACTTTCCAAGGTTGCTCATTTTCTGCCTGTTAAGGAGACTATCACTGCTAGCCAGCTAGCAGAACTTTACATCTCCAGAATTGTTTCACTCCACGGTATTCCGAAGGAGATCAGTTCGGACCGTGGCGGTCTTTTCACGTCCAAGTTCTGGGAAAGTTTTCAAGAAGCTATGGGAACTCACATTACATGGAGTTCAGCTTATCATCCCCAATCCCAAGGCCAAGTCGAGCGAGTAAATCAAGTGCTTGAAGATATGCTTCTCGCTTGTGTTATATCATTCGGTAAGAAGTGGGAAGAATCTCTCCCGTTTGCCGAATTCTCTTATAATAACAGTTACCAAGCCAGCTTGAAAATGGCCCCCTTCGAAGTGCTTTATGGACGTAAGTGCCGAACCCCTCTGAATTGGTCAGAAACTGGGGAACGACCACTTGTGGGACCGGACAATATTCAACACACTGAAGAACAAGTCAGAATTGTCCGAGAAAATCTCAAAGCAGCTCAGGACCGCCAGAAGAGCAACTATGATCGCAAGCGATGGGGCTTGACCTATCAACCAGGTGATCAAGCTTATCTTCATGTCACTCCTATGAAGGGCACCCATCGTTTCGGAATCAAGGGGAAGCTAGCTCCTCGCTATATTGGTCCCTTTCGCATAGTTGCCAGACGTGGACAGGTGGCATGTAAATTGGAGTTGCCACCGCAATTCTCTCATATTCACGATGTCTTCCACGTGTCGCAACTTCGTAAATGCTTCAAGGAATCTCCGCACCACGCAGTGGATCACGAGATGCTTCAGTTGCAAGACGACTTATCTTATAAGGAGCATCCGATTCGCATCCTTGATGAAGCTGAACGTCGAACTCGTCAGAAGACGACCAAGTTCCTGAAAGTGCAGTGGTCGAATCACACTGAAGATGAAGCCACTTGGGAACGCGAGGATCATCTTCGGGAAGAATATCCCGACCTCTTTCCTTCTACCTCCTAAATTCTCGGGACGAGAATTTCTTTTAGAGGAGGAGAATTTGTAGCACCCCTATGTAATTGCCACTATGATCAGATGATAATAATGCCAAGTCATATCATTTGCAGTGCCTAAACATAGTGGTTAACCAAAGCAAATCAACTCCATTCTGAAAATCAACTCAAATTCATAAGTGAAATATGAAGTTGATCAAACACTGTTGGAAAAATGTTCATTAATTGGCAAATAATCCAGGAACATTTATAAAACCATCATCAATAAAATTGGAGCTAGATAAGTGACTCAAACAACTTGAAACAGCACCAAAACAGAATTATTAAATCCATTTAAAATCATACTAAATTCAAATGAGATCACTTTAGCTCCGAACCATTTTCTGACAGTGCTAAATATTGCACTATATTTATTGGACAACTTACCTATTTTACAAAACTATGTTTGAGATCCCACATTTTGCATAACAGAAGAAATAAAAGAAAAGCAGAAGAAAAGGAAAACGAAAAGCTAAAAGAAGTCTACTGTGCACTTGGCCCAGCAGTGCACAGCACCTGGCGGCCCGGCCCACCTGCGTCATCCCCCTCCTCCGCCTCCGTGTCAACGCGCGCATGGCTCGGATCGTCCGGCACCGGCCGATGCTCGACACCACCGAGCTACAGGGCGCCGTGGGTGGATAAGAGGGAGACTGGAGGCCCCCCCCAGGCAAACCCTAGCTTGTCCTCTCCTCTCCCTCCCTTCTTCTCCAGATCCCGTGCGCGTCCGTCGCCGCCGCTCGCCATTGCCGTGGCCCTCGGCCACCACTCGCCGTTCCAAGCTGTCCGGAGGAACCGTCGTGGTCATCTTCATCACCTACGACAAGTCGTCGGAGCCGGCGAGCACCGCAGCAACTGGATCGACCCGATCCCCTCCGCCGGCCAACTCCTCTGCCCCGCCTCGATCTGCAGCAACCCTGCGCTCCTAAGCTTCCAACGGCCGTCATGCGCCCCGCCGTGAGCATCCATCCCTCTCCCCTTCCTTTGGTTGCCCGCATTCTCGGCGTAGCTCGCCATTCTTGCCGCGCCGCCATTGCCGTGCTCGGGTTCCGCTGACGAGCTCTCCGTCAACATTGTGGCCAGTGTCGTGGCCAGGCAAGCATGTCCTCATGCTCAGGAAGGCCTCCTGGTGCTCCCCGTAGTGCTAGTTCGCGCGCAAACGCACCGCAACGCCGGACCCGAGTAGTCCCGAATTTCGGCGCCGCCTGTCGTCGATGAGGAGCTCGCCCCCAACCGCCTTCGCCCGTTCCGACGCCGGGGATCGATGCGGGGAGGTGTTGCCGTTCTAACGCCATTGAAAGTGCTTGATTTGGAGCTCTGTGGGCGAAATCCGAAGCTCGCCGGAGACGCACCGTCGCGTGCGGCCTCGCCGGAGAGCTCCGGCGGCCGACGCTGACCTGGCAAAGGTGGGCCTCACCCCGTGTCACTGACCGCCGGGCCCCACGGCCCTGTTGATTGAGTCAGCGTCGCTGACTGGACCTGGTCCAGTCACTGACTGGTGGGCCCACCCTATTTAGTTAATTAAGTGCTAATTAAACTAAACTGATAATTAAGTTAGACACTGACAGGTGGGTCCTGCTAGTTAATTAGGTTAGTTTAATTAGAATAACCCTGTTAAATAGTCCAGTCACTGACATGTGGGTCCCACTGGACCCACGTGACAGGTCTGACTCTGGTCAACCAACAGTTGACTGCTGATGTCGCCATTACCTCATGCTGACGTCATATATCATTTTTTGATTAATTAAAATAATTCCAGAAAATCATTTAAACTTCAAAAATTCGTAACTTTTAAACCGTAGCTCTGATCGAAAAACTTAAAACATGAAAGTTGCTCAGAACGACGAGACGAGTCTGATCGTGCCGTCTGTTTCCCTGTCGAAACCTCCTACGTAGGAGAACTTGTAACTCCGAGCCCGAATCCGGTAGATGAATAATGCACACACACCGGGTAATAAATCCCCGGTTAATCCTAAAAATAACCAAAATGACTTAGATGCATATTTAGTCAACTCTGCACTGCATCATAGCATAGCATGCACTATGTTGCATCTGTTTGCATTATGTTTACATGTTTCTTCCCCTCTTCTCTCTCGGTAGACCCCGACATTGACGTAACTCCCGAGACAGACGCCGCTCCGGAGTACGACTATGTCCCCGACGACCCTGCCCTTGCCGTCGAGCAGACAGGCAAGCACCCCCATTTTGAGCATTCCGATATCGCCCATTCTCTTCTCTCTTATGCTTGCATTAGAAGTTACTGCTGCTACTGTTGTCCTATATCTGCCGCATAGCCTGTTTACTTGTAACCTGTTGTTGATACTTTCCTGCTATCCTAAACTGTTTAGTATAGGATGGGTAGAGCCTTATCAGAGACCCACTTGTCCCGACTGCCCCGCTGGACTCTCAGAAGACCCGAGCAACGGGATCGAAGATCAGACCCTGGCACCGCACGTCACTTTCCCCTTAATTTGCTCGACACTACTGGGTTACTATCGAGTGCCGAGTGTGATACCTCGTCAGCACTTCTGATGATAACCTTGTAGGTTAGTTCATCGGACGTGGTAAGCGAGGGTGATTCCTCCTACACCACCCCCGATACCGACACCGTCGTGCAACTGTTCAAGAGTGGACCTCGAGGGTGATTCCTCCTTCGTTCACCTTGATGATATCATCGAGTGGGATTCCTTCGAGGGTGATTCCTCAGGGTTCCCCCTTGGTGTCAGACACACGGAGACTTTGGTTACTATGACTGAACACTGAACCATGATACTAAAGACGGGTCGGCCCTGAGGGGTACCCGCGCGAGCATGAATGCGAAGTGATGTGGAGTCGGGTTGACCTGAGAGGTGCCCGCGAGATAACTACGAGGCGTGGCCGGGCATTCTTAGCCTTTGCCGCAAGTCCTTGAGACGGGGCAACGGGGTCACATCGATCGTGAGTCTCTGCTCGTTACCGCGCGCTCCTAATCCACTAACGGTTTGGATATTTGATCCGAGGGGCCTCTGGCCTGATAGCACTAACCATCACGTGGGCATAGTATGGGCGTTCTGCATCGTATACATCGGCCGAAGCTCTATTGACGTCAGCGAGGAGCGGCCCGTTTTGGATTGGACTGGGAACGCGACTGCGCTTGTATAAGGGGTTGCTAGGTCTGCTTCCGAAACGTCCTCGCAACATGGAGGGTTCCCAGGGCGAAGGCCCAAGACCCCTGGGGGCATAGGTTAGTCCGGCGTGCTGACCTCTCGTTAGAGCCTAGGTCGGGTTGTGGCGTGTTGCTTAGCCGAGGCCGGGCATGACCCAGTAAAGTGTGTCCGGCCGGAGTTAAGCGAGCATGGTGGGTAAGTTGGTGCACCCCTGCAGGGAAGAACTAATCTATCGATAGCCTGTCCTACGGTAACGGAAACTCGGAGTTGTATCCCGATCGGTACAACTAGAACTGATGACTTGAGATGAGAACTGGATAGTACGGCTCTGGGATTGCTTTCTCGCAGGGAGTCGAGGAAGAATCTCTGGCCGAGGTTGATGACACTACTACTACTTTACATTATGTTATTCTTCTCTCTTCTAATGCTGCAAGACTGTTGAAGATGCTGAAGATGCTAGTCTTCGATCGGACTAGGCCTTCCCCTCTATTCTGGCATTTCTGCAGCCCAGTCCACATATACAGCCCCCTTTGAAAATGTTGCATATGTAGTGTAGATCCTTGCTTGCTGATTACTTCAGATGAGTACTCACGTTTGCTTTACTTTCTTTTCCCCCATATCCAATTGATGCCACCAGACGACGGAGCCCCTGAGTCAGATGCCCCAGTCGACGACCACTACTACTACCCGCCCGGCGAGTACTAATACTACGAGGAGCCGACTGACGACCAGGAGTAGGATCGGAGGGTCCAGGGCAGGAGGCCTACGCCTTTCGATCGTAGCTTTTATTTTGCCCCGCCTCTGTGAAGGCCTATCTCTCTCTCTGTATTATATCTGTACCCAGATATCTGATGCTTCCGCTGACACTTGTATGCCATCGAGCTATGTATTCGAGCCCTCGAGGCCCTGGCTTGTAATATAAAGCTTGTATGAATTTATTTATGTTTTAGAGTTGTGTTGTGATATCTTCAAATGAGTCCTTAGGCTTGATCGTGTGCATTTGCGTGTATGGTTAGTGCACGATTAAGCCAGGGTCGTCACAGATACGAGGAGGCCGCGGCAAAGGTTATCGACACCGAGTGCAGGCGCCTACTACAGAACTTATGGCACGAGGCTCGGGTGCAGGCTGTTCGAGACTACTACGCTTTGCGTGGTATTAAGAAGCCCAAGCCGGCGTGCTGCGAGAAGTTTCTGCAGAAGGAGCAGTACATGACGGTAATTACCTATTCTTAAGGCCTTGTACTTAGTTTCCTTGATTTGATTCATAGGCGTAGCGCTCAAGTTTCTCTTTACTAACTTAGGTGCCCCCGAGATGCATGGTGTGCGGATCAGATGGATTGTTGGGAGGTGTTGGTCGATGAGTGGTGCTCAAAGGAATGGTTTGCCCAGCACAACCATGCCAAGGACAAGCGTGCCCAAATGGTAGGTGTGCCACACCATGAAGGCAGCGCCAACTTATTTCAGTTTGGGCGGAACTGGGTATGTGGTTTCCTTCATAATTCATGCAATTCATTCTTCATGCTAGCTTGAGACCTTTAATTACTAATTTACTCTGTTCCTCTCTTTCAGGCAAAACACAATAAGGCGGAGGTGCCAGAGGTGTTCGACCTCTATGCCATGGCCGATACTGGGCCGTACAAGAAGGTCAAGGCATTCGAGCCATCTGACCTCGATAATCCAAAGAACTTCACCAACATCTCCTCCCACAACAAACTCGTGAAGTACAGAGATGAGGGGAAGGCGAGGAAAGGGGGGGGGGGACTTTAACCCGAGCGGGCAGTCTGATCCGGAGCTGGTGATGATATCTGGTGGCGGGAGGTCCCATGGCTCGATAGCCATTGGAGATGGACTTATCCGTTGTCCTCGCACTGTCTCGGAGATCAAGGCGCGCCAGTCGAGCTCCGCTCCTGAGATGAGGCCTCGTCAACGGCCAGTCGAGCTCGCCTTCCAGGTTAGTTATACGGACTCAGCTATCTTTCCTCCATTACATTGTGTGTGCGGCCATCGATGATTACAATGCTAACGAGGAGTGGTGTTGCAGGCTGCTCTTCAGAGTGAGAGAGATAGAACCCAGGCGCTTCTGGCGGAGAGGGACCGGTAGGCGGAGGAGAAGTAGCAGGAGTTGGAGGAGAAGACGGCAAGGCTGATGGAGGAGGAGAGGGCACGGAATGACATGCAGAACCGGGCCATGTACGAGCTCCTCGTGGTAAGTTTCTTTTGCATATTAGCCAAATCATTCACATAATATTCGTTTCATTACTAACTAGTATGACTGACCCGTCAAAACCAAATGTGCAGTCTGTGTGCCAGAAGGCCGATCAGACCCCTCCGCCGATGCCAGAGATTGCTCCTGGGACCACGTTGAGTTTAATTTGAATGGTCATTACTTACTAGTATTAACATTTGAGTGTCGTCATGCTGACGAGAAATTACAAATGATCTTTGGTGCAGCGTGCCTCCAGACAAGCATCACACGATCCTTCTCCAGGTGGTGGTACCGGCACGAGCCACGCCGGTGCTTCACCTCCATGATGACGGTAAGTTTTCTCTAGTGTTTTGCTTAAGAAATGCATAAAGACCTAGACTTAGCTTTATTTCCTCCAAAATGCTTACCATAATGACCTAGACTTAGCTTATCTTCCTCCAAAATGACATAATTAGCTTACTTAGCTCCAAAATGATCTATACTTAGCTTTGTTTCCTCCAAAATGACCTAAGTTAGCTCTAATATGCTAAGTTATCTCTAATATGCTTAGTTACCCAGGTTTGCTCAATAATGACATACACTTAGCTTACTTATGTAAAAAATGGCATAATTAGCTTACTTAGGTTTGAAATGGCATAACAACTTTGCTAACCTCATATATGTCATATACTTAGCTTATTTTCCTCGAAAATGACATAATAATCTTAATTAGCTCCAAAATGATCAATTTTACCTAAGTTAGCTCCAAAATGACCTAAGTTAGCTCTAAAATGCTAAATTAGCTCTAATATGCTTAGTTACCTAGGTTAGCTCAATAAAGACCTATACTTAGCTTACTTATGTCAAAAATGGCATAATATGCTTAGTTAACTCAAAAATGGCATAATTAGCTAGGTTAGCTCCAAAATGACCCATTTTACCTAGGTTAGCTCCAATATGATCCATTTTACCTAGGTTAGCTCCAAAATGACCAAGTTTACCTAGGTTAGCTCCAATATGATCCATTTACCTACGTAGCTCAAAAATGGCATAATTACTATGTTAGCACAAAAATGACCTATACTTACCTTATTTTCCTCCAAATTGACATAATAAGCTTAGTTAGCTCAAAAATGGCATAATTACCTATGTAAGCTCTAAAATGACACACGATAAGGAATAAGAAGAAGAAAAACAAGGAAGAGGAGAAAAAGAAAAGAAAGAAGAAGAAAGAGAAGAAAAAGAAAGAATAAAGAAGAAGAATGAGAAGGAAAGGGTAAAAACCTTATTTTCTTCTAGTCTTCTTCTTCTGCTTCTAGTCTTCTTTTCCAGTCTTTTCTTCTCTTCTAGTCTTCTTCTTCTTCTTCTAGTCTTCTTCTTCCAGTCTTCTCTTTCTTCTTCTAGTCTTCTTCTTCTTTTTAGTCTTCTTCTTCCAGTCTTCTTCTTCCTTCTCTCTAGTCTTCTTTTCTTCTTCTCCAAAATGACCTAAGTTAGCTCTAATTAGCTTAATATGCTTAGTTACCTAGGTTAGCTCAATATGACTTATACTTAGCTGCTTTATATCAAAAATGGCATAATATGCTTAGTTCACTCAAAAATGGCATAATTAGCTAGGTTAGCTCCATTTTACCTAAGTATGCTTACTTCTTCTTCTTCTTCATTTTCTTCTTCTTCTTCTTCTAGTCTTCTTCTTCTAACTTTCTTGTTTCCCATTTTGCAGATTTCATTCACTTCACGGAAGCTTTCATGGATGGAGTGCTTGTTTTCTCTTTCTGCTTTTCTTTTGTATCGATGAACAATGTGGAACTTGTTATATGGATGGATGGAACTATGTGTTGGATGAACAATGTGAAACTATTTGTAATATGTATGGATGGAACTATGTGTTGGTTATGTATGTATGATGAAACTTGTGTGTTGGATATGTCATATGTCTGCTGTGAAATTGCCCTATGAAAAATATATATATATCAAATATTTTGCTGTGAAATTGCTTGGATATAAGAAAAAACAGAAGAAAAAAAGAGGCAATGTAGCCTCTTTGCCGTCTGCCACCGACGACAAAGGGCTCTTTGCCGTATGCTACAGATGGCAAAGAGGCCACGTGGCAGCAACCTGTGCAACCTGGGAGCTATACCATTTGGTTACTTTGCCGTCTGTGGCAGACGGCAAAGGATGTGGGCGTTTGCCGTCCGCTGGCAGACGGCAAAGGCTGCTGTTAGCCACCTAACGTGGCTAACACCTGTTCTTTACCGTCCACATTCTTTGCCGTCTGCCACCGACGGCAAAGGTTCTTTGCCGTCTGCTTTTTGAAAGCAGACAGCAAAGAAGCTGTTTACCGTCAGGTTCTTTGCCAGGCAGCTTTGCCGTCGCCTCTTTGCCGTCCGCCTTTGGTGCCTTTGTCGTCTGCCATGGCAGACGGTAAAGAAGCTGATTCCTGTAGTGCTACCGCTACAACTGGTATGGACAGTGGGGCGATGGCGGATATGATGTCTACGGCGAGGGCCAGCATCGTGGATCGTCGTCTTCGGGTGGTGGCCGAGGTTATGGTTGGTACAATGGCGGCGGACCGGGACGCGGGTTCCAAGGACTGCCCGGGAACTTTGTTGAGGGGGTCGCCGGCCCCAACAACCGCAACCGAGGGGGAAACTGTTTCCGCGGAGGGAGAGGGGAGGGGCGGCGCCCACCCCCGCCGTGACCTCCTCCGCCGCCGACCGAAGCTACTGATGAGGTACCGGCCGAGATGCCCCCTACTCTGCCAGCTGTTGCGGTGGATGTTGTTAGGGCCTTGGCGGCTGTGAAGCTTCCTGTTGCCGGTCCAGGGGCTTCCAATGTAAGTGAAAGTGCTACTGACAAAAGGCAATGGCAAGGCTGAAGGTGAAAAGCTATCTAAGTGGGCAATCAAGAAGAAAAGGCTGACTTGCTATATGTGCGGTGAGCCAGGACACTTTGTGGCAGATTGCACTAAGGAGTTGTGCGATTATTGTCTCAAGTCACAGCATGTGACCGGTGAGTGTCCCTTACTTTCGAGACCCAAACCGGTAGTCACAATTTACAGGGTATGTTGTCAGGAGCTAATGTTTTTTGAGTCACCGGAGGTGGCACCATCGATACAAGCACTGGAGGGATCTTTCCCAGGAGTGGTCAAGGTGGCTAATGGTGTCATGACAGAAGCGCAGATTGTGCAGCACTTGCGTGAGTTGGCACCGGGGAACTTTCAGTGGAACCTTGTCAGGCTGGAGAATCAGACATACAAGGTAGAATTTCCCACTAAGGAGGATCAAATTCATATACTTAAATTTGGTATGTGCAGAGTTCCGGGTACTAGCATCATCTTGGAGTTCGACGAGTAGAAGCAGAAAGAACCACAGGGCACATCGTTGGAACAGATTTGGGTTCGTTTTTCGTGTGCTCCGCCTAAGCCGCTCAATAACTTCCTAGTTACATGGAGCTTGGGCTCCCTCATTGGCAAGACTGAGAAGGTGGACATGCCTTTTACTCGTGCCCATGGTGTCGCGAGGTTACTTGCTAGTGTGGTAAGTATTGAGTTTGTGCCGGATGTGGTCAAGTGGACCCATGAGGGGATTACTTACGAGTTGGAGATTGAGATAGAGGATACGCCGACACTCGAGGAGGTTGTTGAGCATCAGGATATGGACACGACTGAGGGGATGGAGCCCCTGGTAATCAGAACAAGGGGACTTAGGACAACTCTCGGGGCACGGCCAAGAGGCTTACTCCGTAGGCTGATAAGGCTGATAAGTCTGCCAAGGGATCTACTTCTTCCACGACACTGATGAATACACTTCGTTTTGGTTCCTTTGGTTCTTACTCTGCTCCTAGTCGACTATGGAGCAACAGAGTAGCGATGGACGACCCAGCGGAGCTTGAGCTACCGCCACTGATGACTCATGATTGTGGAGATGGGCCGGAGAGAGTTCCGCCGTGTACAGCTGCTGATATGGGCACAGATGGGCAGGAGGCCCTCGCCTGCGGCTACCCGGCAGCGATCACTAGGGGGGCCGCCTCGGTGGCGAGGGTGCCCGACACGGTGGTGTCCACGGCTGCAGGTGATAGGGGCGGGTAGGAGGCCCTCCCATCCCACATAGCGGTCACTCGGGGCGCCGCCTTGGTGGACAGGACATGCGCCTCGGTGGTCGTCGCAGCTGCTGGTGCTACGGGCGTCGGCATGGGCGCCGAGGTTGGGGAGGGGTGCGGGCAGGAGGCTCTCACTTCCCCCACAGCGGTCACTCGGGGCGCTGCCTCGGTGGATAGGACGTGCGCCTCGGTGGTCTTCGCGGCTGCCGGTGCTTCGGGCATCGGGTCGGGTGCCGAGGTTGGGGAGGGGCGCGGGCAGGAGGCCCTTACTTCCCCCTCTCCCGTGGTGCTCCCTGGTCGCCTTGGCGGTATGACGGGGAGTGGGGCTGCCGAGCAAGAGGCTCTACGCTCACTTACTCCCACAGTACCTGTTGGAGGTGCTAACACTACCACACCCATCCCATCTTCACCAGCTACGAAGGGTGGGCTTATCATTGGGGAACATACACCCCGGGAGAGTTCTATGGAGGAGATCATCGCCTTTGGTGGGATCATGGACCCGGTGACGGCTGGCAGGCGTGTCGGCAACCGGATCCAGGAACAACCAGACGCGGACGACCTGCAGTTAGGGCGTGCCATGAGGGCGGCCAAGCTTCGCGATGTCGAGGCAACTACACGTATGTTTTTTAATAAGAGTTGTTCTATTATGCATTTCTCTGAACATGAAATTATCGATAAGGCCAACAACCTAGGAGTTTCTTTGGGTTCGAATGAAAAGGAAGTTGCGAAGTCTATTAATGACATTTTAGACTTAGAAGCGGAGCGGGCTTCTGAAATTATTCGTAACCTAGCGGCCGTTAAACCTATGAATGAGGAAGATATGAAACATTTAGGAATATCAGCCCTTGAAAGGTTATGTAATGATCTTATGCCTACTTCGGAGGCCGAAGGTGAAATAGAAGGGTCGGAGACTGAGGACAGTGTAGAGCCTTTATCGGGGGACGGTATTGTCTCTAGTCACCATAATAATATAGATACGTTGGGTGCGGGGGACAAGCCCAAGCGATCCTGGAAAAGGAAGGTGTATCCTACTTCGGCTGTTCGGAGGAGTGCTAGGGTTAAGCTTAAAAAGAAATTTCATGATGATCTATGAAGGGAATTTTTTGGAATAGCAGAGGTCTGGCTAACTTGGCTAAAAGAAGGTTCCTTGCAGAGACATCGATAGAACAGAAACTCGATTTTATCGCACTTCTCGAAACAGGCAGAGATAATTTCACCTCACAGTTTCTCGGAACTTTGTCCGGTGGAATTGATTTTGATTGGCACTGTTTACCCCCTAGAGGAAGATCCGGTGGCATATTGCTGGGGGTTAGGTGTGAAACGCTAGAGGTCCTTAATGTGGTTAGGGGGGACTTTGCAGTCAAGTTTCGGGTGAGATCAAATTTAGATGGTTTCCGTTGGTCTCTCGTAGCTGTATATGGAGCAGCCCAACCCGAACTCAAACCTGATTTCCTAGCTGACCTAGTACGGGTATGTGGGGATGAAACACTTCCAATCTTAGTTGGAGGGGATTTCAATATTATAAGAAGGCGAGATGAGAAGAACAACGATAACTTTGATGGAAGGTGGTCGCTCATGTTTAACATGATTATCGAGAGTCTCAGTCTGAGGGAGATTGAACTCACCGGTAGGCAATTTACATGGGCTAATTCGTTGCCTACTCCGACTTTTGAGAAGTTGGATAGGGTGCTCGCTAGTGTGGAATGGGAACAGAAATACCCATTGGTGTCGGTACATGCGATGCAGAGGGCAATCTCAGACCACACACCATTGCTAGTTGACTCGGAAGATGCAACGCATATTGGTAACGGGAACACTTTCTCTTTCGAACTGAGTTGGTTCGAGAAAGAGAATTTCTTGGCCATCGTTGCATGAGAATGGGCAAAGCCTGTTATTGGACGAACAAGTGTAGAGAGATGGCAAAACAAGATTAGACATTTAAGACAATTTTTACGGGGTTGGGCCAGAAATGAGAGTGAGATTTACAAACAAGAAAAAGAAAGACTCATCCAATTAATAGAAAACTGCTTGATGAGAAACAATTCAAGGAAACAAACTATGTAGTAATAAAATTCTGAAACTTAGCCCAGCTGCCAACATTTCTGTCATAAGCTGGAAGTTAACCGAGGTGAGTTCATGATCAAAGCCGAAAAGGCGGGAATATGAAAGAGTTTCAGTGAGGCTGATCCTGTATCTATATGACATTCGTCCTACACCATCCATGGTGCAAAAACACAACATGCAGTTGACCAATCATGCACACAACACAATGATGAGCAGAACAAACTGACGTGCAGATCAAACCCATCACAGGATCATTCAGTTTACTACACCTTAACATACCAGAAACAAAATGATCACCGTAAGTTCACGAGTCCAAACGGAAAGGGGAATACCAAAGACTTTGAGTTAGCAATTTAGCATGATCCAAAAACACATACTTGGTCTTGTGACATTCCCGCTGTAGTAATATGCAGGTGGTAAGGATGAGTACAACAAACAAACTGAAGTACACAAAGATCCTGCAGTTCAAACCATCAAAGATCGTCTACAAACTCAACTTAGTATATCATAACAGAACTAGAATGAAATGATCTTTGCACTGAGTTTGTGGCATCCGGTCCTATGCCAGATCATCAAACACACAAAAGTGTGTCAAAGGACTGCATGGCCATCTTGGCCCTTGTCATCTACTCGAAAAGCGTGTCAAAAGATGAAATAATGTGATGGCGAAAGATGGCATATGCCTCCACTAATGTATAAAGTGATAAGTCATCATGTGCTTCCCAACAACGCGTGCTTTCAAGGCATTATCTTGAGTGAGCTTAATTTTTCTCTCTTTTCATATCTTTTTATAATTTCTAGGCAAGGAGAATAAACTTTAAGTCATTCTCTATTACTTTTCCTTCTTTCTCTTTACTTTGAAAAAAGACCGGCTCCTCTGAAGGAATAAGCTTTGCTATTAAGAAAATTAACAATTCATGTATTGTTGCACCGCCCAAGCTAGTTGCCTTAACAAAGTGAGATGGCCATTGCTTGAACTCTTGAACACACGGAAAATCCAGCATCTAGCAAAAAGGATATTTTATCAGTCATAGCAACAACTGTTTAGAGGTATGAACTTTTGATACGTGAGCATGTGAGGGATTAGTTCGGTACGATCTTTTGTTCGTTGTATTGGATGCTAACATGTTCAAGATTGATTTCCCAACTATTTATAATAGACTAAACAGTGCCCATCTCACTTGTTAAAGAAACTAGCTAGCCATGCAGGCTCGGACCACGTGAAGGCATCAGAATATTGTTGCATTAGACAAAGCTAATTCATGCAGAGGAGCTGATATCTTTCCCGGCATTAAAGAGAAAGAAGAAAAGCAATAAAGAATGGCTCAAGTTTGTTGTCCTTGTCTAGAAATTAGGAAAAGTTGTGAGGAGGGGGAAAATTAAGCACACCCAAGATAATACCTTGAAAACTTGCGTTCTTGGGTAATACATGATGTCTCACCACTTTATGCTTTGGTGGAGGCATGTCATCAATCGCCATCACCTTTTTTTGACATTGTTTTGAGTAGATGAAAAGATTTGAGCTAAACCGCATAGATCTTTAGAGCCCCACTTCTCATTTTTGACAAAGATATATAAGCTGATTAATGCACGTAATCGATGATCCTTTACATAGTAAAAATAGGAAATGTAACTGAATGTTAAGATTGTGCCTGCTAACGACATCCAAGCATAAAATAAATAAATAAAAAGTAAACTATCCAGTCACAATGTTGATAAAAATGTTGGATGAGCGACCGATCATTAGAGTGGTATGGGTGTTAATTAGTGGTACACGAAGCACTCAGGTTAGTTTTACACATGTGTCTGCTGCAAACTAGAAATCATGCACAGTATAGTCGAAAATGGTCGTACGTGTGGCTAAAAGAAGCTAGCAAGCATTTTACGCATGTGCATGCATGGTGTCGCAGGTCCTTTAAAGAATCATTTGACGAGGAAAATATGTGTTGCGTGCCTTCCGTAGCTCATCTGGCCTAGCTTACTGAATGTTTTCTTATCAAGTGGAGAAAATTAGATGCACATAAAGTTCTAGAAGTAGATATTCGAATTTTAACTCGTCAAAGAAAGGATTTATTGTACCAAGCCGACTGTTTTACTGGATACAAATTCTTAAGCTCTTAACGCAGGAAACGTATTGGCATCCAGCAAAAAAAAATTAAGATCGTAGTGAATTAATCCTTAAATAAACAAAATGCCTTGACGACTTGCGTTGTTAGAAAGTGCATGATGCCTCGCCACTTTATACTTGGATGGAGGCATTCCATCAACCATCATCACCTTTTTCTTTTCTTTTTTAAACAATTTTCGAGTAGATGATAAGGGTCAAGCTTAAACTTGTAGACCTTTGAAGCCAACATTCGATCCACAACAAAGATAAAAAAAAGCTGATGAATGGGCTTGTAAGATACCTAATGGCTGATCCATCACGTAGTAAAAGTACACAATGTATCTTGTGTTGTTGTCTTCTTGAGGTTATACCTGCTAATGACATCCAAGTGTAAAAGAGATATAAAAAAAGAATCAAACGATTTAAAGAAACTGTAAGGTGGACCCACAAGAACATTGAAACAACTTCACGTAGTATGTCAAGTGTCCAAAATCAGTACGACGTGGTAATCGAAGGGATGTGCCTTTTCTTTTATGAAGCATGGTCGGTTTGATTCCTGGTGTCGTACAATGATCAGACAAAATGTATCGGATGTATAGCAGTGCTGAAAAGAATATAGTACGCTGATGCTAATTGTTCTCTCAAAGTGTTTGCAACTGGTACTTAACTAGTAGGCCTATAGAGACCTAATATATTGATCAAAATTCATTATTCCGCAAATGTTTTCTTACGCGTGGACATTATTCTGGTGATGTTTGGTGCTAGTTAGGATTGTAATTAATCAACTTAATATATCATGTGTTCATGTAAAGTAATTGCCACATATTATCTATAGGAAATATCAAGATATGAAACTGGTGAAATTTTGATAATACAAACCATTGTGCAAAAACAAAAAAAATCAGGTATTAAAAATATTTAAATTTTGGAACTTAATTTGCAGCTTTCCCACATTTGGTGAAGAAAAATATGTAAGAGTGAATTATTAAAAAATGTGAAGTCTTTGAACTATATAATATTAATTTAATGTGTCCTAAAATTTCATCCATCTTTATAAGCAGATTTTTTTATAAAAAAAGCTTTAAATGGATTACGTGATTTCTCAAATTTACTAGTACTTTTAAATAGGTTAACTCTTTGAAATACCACAGGAAAGTTTGCAGATATCATGTAAAGATTTGAAGTTAACTGGTCTCAATTTCACCGCATCAATGTTAGTTGTTTGATTATAATGCTAATAATAGAGAAATTTGGTCAGCGAAATCCAACACTAAATGATATGGTGGGTTCCATCCTGAGAAAATGTTAAATGAACCAAACATTTAATTTCAAATTCAGTCCTAACTGATAGCTAACTGAATGATAGTTGGCTCGACATGACATGTCATTCTTTTTTTTAACATGTGACACTCTCTGCCCAGAGGAGCGCCTAGGCCATTTGCACCACAACATTTTTGCTTAATGAAACATTACATTACTACTACAACAAGCTAAAACAAACTAAAACGGGCTAGAACAAGGCGATTTACTCCTCGTCGGAGCAGAACTCTATCACCAGTGTGTTGGGGCCGCCGGCCTCGTTGTCGACGGTGGGCCGGATACACGGCATGTCTCCGGAGTCCTCGCCTTTGAGCTCGGCGAACATTTGCTCCCACTCGGCTTCGTGGATGAGCATGTTACGAAAGTTCGCCACCACCACGTGCTCGTTCTTGATGGATCAAGGATGGCGCAGTTCTAGGCGACTAGGTCGGGATTGGCGAGGAGCTGAGCCAAGTCGGTGTCAACCCTCTCGGCTCCAACTTGCTCCTTCGTCGCGTGGTGCTCGACCTCCTTATCGAGCGCAGCGTGGTATTGTGCCTTCACTTCCTCAAATTAGAGGAAGCAGATAGCGTTGCCGCCGTCCTCCCTGCCTGCACTAGAGACCTCGAATTCGGCAACAACGGCCCCCTCCTTAACATCCATGGAGTAGTTGTCATCCTCCTCCTCCTTTGAGCTCGGTTCCTCTGAGCTTGGGTCCTCACTGGCGGTCACGCACTCCTCGGTAGCAAGTTGGGCTTGCTGCTCAGTTAAGAGTACCGTGTAGTAAATCGGTAGCGGTGAGACATCTTGGGGGCGCGGTGACGAGTCCAGGGTGGCGGGGGCAACACAAATTGAACGTGAAAAGAGGGGAATGGGTTGGGTTTGCGGCCAAGACGGTGCGGTTTTACAGCCCGTGGCCAGCCAATCGGACTGCGTGCTGGTGGTTGTGCCATGAATTTGGTGGGAGAAGGTTGACTCTAGCTTTACTGAGAGTTGCTCATTCCAAAGAAAAAATAGGCTAAAGGTAACAGTTTTGAGGGATGAAAAGCATAACTTTGAGGCACTAAAGATATAGAGGAAGGGCTAGATGGGGTTATTTCCTACACAGATTTATTTAGTGGATTGAAGGATTATAGGGAAAGGGCTAGAGATGTTCTTACGAGCTCTATTCTTTTATTTTTCTTCACAGCAGACTATGCATTGCTCGTTATATTTCCATTTCGTTACAAAAGAAGTTGCTACTCCTCTCTGTTGCGCAGTATTAAAAAAAACAAAAGGATCCATTTGGCTAGCTCCATCGTTTTTTTTAGTTAGCATGCGAGAGATTAATTCGATATGATCTTGAGTTTTCTTGTTGGATTACAACTTGTTTGATGTGCTGAGAGATCTCAATTTTTAATCTTTCAAACTTTATTAAGGCAACTAGCTGGCTATGCAGACTCGGTCAGTCCAACAACATCTGAATTCTTGCATCTAGAGCAAATCAGTTCCGATCTCTTCCGCGGCAAAGCTTGAAAACTTGCCTTGTTGGGTAGCACATAAGGCCTCACCACTTTAATTTATGCCTTGATGGAGACATGTCATCAATCACCATCACCTTATTTCTTTCTTTTCTTTTCTCTATTTCTTTCTTGCTTTGACATGCTTTTTGATTATATGACAATGATAAAGTTGAATCGTGTACACTTTTGGAACCTCCACCTCTCTCACTCTTGACAAAGGTTGATACACGAGTCATGAACACCATAATTGTGCAAAAGTCATGAACACCAACCAAAATGCATGTTTTTGGTGGTTTTTCCCTGAAGCATTGATAAGTTCGACCCAATTGTGGTGGGTTTTTGTAATTTATTCTTAATACACGGATCAATGGGCTAGTAAAAAACCTCATCCATGATCCATCACATAGTAAAAATAGGCACTGTAGCTCAAACTTGAGGCTGTACACCCAGCTAGTAGTGCATGAATCAGTGTAATTTCAGTGAAATCTCATTCATTTGGATGCATACTGAAATAATTGCCTTCCAGTCAAAATATTTCAATAATTTCTAGAAATTTTAAAAAAATATTTTTTTTCAAAAATTCAATATATTTGCTTCGCCTCAATCAAATTCAAGTGGAAATCTCAGTCCTTTGGCCAAAATGAAAACAGAAATCACTGATCTTCACTAAAATTCAATGATTTTGGCAATGGCTGAAAGTCTGAAACCGAAATTTCAAACCATTGGTTGCATATATGCGTATGCTACTAGAAATTAAAGCACACCAGTTGAAAATGACCGCGCAGCTAAAATGAGCTAGCTACCCTTTTACTACATGTCACGTGTCGTGTGTGTGTGTGTGTGTGTGTGTAGCACTTGAGCTTCACTCACACTTTTGTGCATCTGCCATGGCGGGATGAGATCGATCCACATGCTCTCTCTCTCTCTCTCTCTCTGTGTGCGCGCGCGCGCGCGCGTGGCTCAATCGACACGTCGTCGTGGCCCACTCTGCGTCGCTTTGCTTTGTCTCGGCTCTTAAACAGCTCCACACCATAGCCTCCAGGCTCCAGCACCAGCACGTCGTTCGCATAGCCACTGGCCAGCTAGGGAGTGCAAGAGTAGGGAAGCATCTCCCACACATCGATCGACGAGCGGCGGTGAGTCCCTCCCTTCCCCCGTTCCCGGACGTGCTTCATCTTCATCTTCTTCTTCCTTTCCTGTTGAAATTAAGCTGAAATCTTTCTTCTTCCTCTTCCTCTGCTTTCCCCGTTGAAGATAACTAAGATGCATAGGTCGATCGTTAGGTTTGTTTTTTAGGCAGAAAATTAGTTAACCTAACACTGCCTCATCTTGTCCACTTGTTCTAGCTAGCTACGTACCTTGGAGCCTTGGATTGATGGACTTCCCGGAAAAGAAGGCTGGATCCATGGATCCGGTGACCGTGGCCAAGAAGAAGCCTCGTCCGATTGATGTCCGCGCGTGGGCGCTCTTCACCGCCTGCGCCACCGCGTTCTCCTTGGCCGTGGGCTACTCAATCGCACACGCACTCGCACTCGACCCCTTCCACGTCCCCTGTGTCAGCACAACGGCTGGCTCAGCTCGTCAGAACTCTGAAGAACACGAAGAACAGAGCTCGAGAGAGGATTTTTGTGCAGCGTAAGAACGTGCTGCGTTTTCTGTTTCTTCTCTTATTTATGGGGAGGTTACAGGGAACACTAAAAACCCTGAAAACCAGCTACTAAACCGGATCACGATCGAGTTGTGGACGCTGCCATCCCAACGTCCCTCGCCCGCAATCCTACTTGATCGCCACAACCCACTACTGCCGCGCCATCCCACGACGGAGTCCTAGCGATCCCCTAAACTCTAGGAAATCGAAACGTACGTGCCAAGTCGTGAACAGACTCACGCTACATGGCCTTATTTCTGACGAAACTGAACCTACACTAGCAACAGGGTTTAACTAACAATCACTCCCTAAACCCTGTGCTGTTTACTGCACCTCAACGACACCAATTGCTGCTCGCAGTTCCTGAAACTTGACACGCCCCAGTGCCTTCGTCAGTATATCAGCAAGCTGTCCATTGGTGCCGATGAACTCGACCTCCACACGCCCGTCTTCCACGCACTCCCTGATGAAATGATACCTGGTATCGATGTGTTTGCTGCGGTCATGAAAGACAGGGTTCTTGCAGAGGGAAATTGCTGACTTGCTGTCCATCTTCAGCGTGAACTGCTCGGCCTCCTTCTTCTGCAGCTCACCGAGGAGGCGAGCTAGCCAGATGCCCTGGCATGCCGCCGTCGTTGCGGCGATGTACTCTGCTTCACAAGATGAAAGAGCGACCACTTTCTGCTTCATGGACTGCCAACTGATCAGGTTAGGCCCGAGGAAGAACAGAACGCCGGTGGTGCTCTTGCGGGTGTCCACGTCGCCCGCCATGTCGCTGTCGTTGTACCCGCACAGTGCAGCTCGTTTGTCTCCGCGTGTGTACCGGCATCCGAGATGCCGTGTTCCGGCGACATACCGGAGAATGTGCTTGACGGCGGCCAGGTGTTCGGTGCTGGGCGCCTCCATGAACCGGCTCACGTAGCCCACTGAAAAGGCGATGTCGGGGCGTGTGTGCACCAGGTACCGCAGGCTGCCGACGACGCTGCGGTACTCCGTTGCATCTGTCGCCGGCGCGGTGCTCACCTTGCTGAGTTTGAACCGAGGCTCCATTGGTACGTGGCACGGGTTGCACCCAACCATGCCGCTCTTGTCGAGGATCTTCGTGGCATACGCGGCCTGGCTGAGCGTGATGCCGTCCACCTCCTGCTTGACCTCTATGCCAAGGTAGAAACTGAGCAGTCCCAGATCGCTCATGTGGAAGAGCTTCTTCATCTCCTCCTTGAAGTGTGTGATCTCCAGCTTGTCGTTGCCGGTGATGACGAGGTCGTCGACGTACACGCCAACTAGCAGCCTCGCCGTGCCCGCGCCACGCCCGTAGATGGCATGTTCAGACTCGCTTCTGCTGAAGCCGAGCGACAGCAGGCAGCTGTCAAGCTTGGAGTACCACGCTCGTGGTGCCTGACGGAGTCCGTACAGCGCCTTGTCGAGGCGCAGTACCTTGTGTTCTTGTCCGGCGACAGCAAAACCAGGCGGCTGCTCCACGTACACCTCCTCCTTCAACTCGCCGTTGAGGAAGGCGCCCTTCACGTCCATGTGATGGACTGGCCACCCTTCTTGTGCTGCGAGAGCGAGGAGCAGACGGACAGACTCGAGGCGAGCTACCGGAGCGAACACCTCCTTGAAGTCCACTCCCTGCCTCTGGACATAGCCCTTCGCGACGAGCCTCGCCTTGTACTTGTGCACGTCGCCGTTGGCGTCTCGTTTCAGCTTGTAGACCCACTTGAGTCCGATCGGCCGAGAACCTGCAGGCAGATCAACAAGGCGCCATGTTTTGTTGTCGATGATGGACGCCATCTCCTCGTCCATGGCGCGCCTCCAGCTCGCATCTTGCTCGGCCTCGGCGAAAGAGTGTGGCTCGTCAATGGCCCCAAGGTGGAGCTCCTCTTCCTCGACCATCACATAGTCGAGGTCGTCCTCGTGCACCATCGCGTAATCCTCTTAGATCTTCGGTTGCACGATGCCGTTGCGTGATCGCGTCGTCATGGAGTGGCGAGGCTGTGTCGGAGGCTCTGCTGCCTCTGGTGACGAAGCGCGTGGTGGAGGTGAAGGAGCTGGAGCAGCCGATGCAGGTTCAGGTTCAGTTTCAGCCCGCTCCGGTGATGAGGCAGAGTTCTGCTGCCCGCTCCCCGTCGCGGCAGGGCTTGCCGCGCGTGGCGATGCCCACGCCACTGTGTGCGTGTAGTAGTCGACGGTGAATGCGCCCGTATCGACCACCACACCCGGCTCCATCCAGTTCCAGCTTGCCTCTTCATCGAACACCACGTCCCTCGTGACATGGATGCGTTGCCGAGCCGGATCATACACCCGGTAGGCGGCCGAGCCTGGCTCGTACCCGAAGAACACCATCGGTGTGCTCCGGTCATCCAGCTTGGCGGGGTGCGGCTTCACGACCTTCACATGTGCAACACACCCAAACACACGCAAGTAGCTCACGTCTGGTTTCCGTCCGTGCCATACCTCATATGGTGTCTTGCCGTCGACGCTCTTCGTTGGCGAGCGGTTCAGCAGGTACACCGCGGTGCTCACCGCCTCGCCCTAGAACTTCGCTGGCACGCCCCTGGCCTTCATGATGCTGCGTGCCGCTGCAATGATGGTCTGGTTCCGGCGTTCCACCACCCCGTTCTGCTGCGGCGAGTACGGCGCGGTGAGCTGGCGCCCCACTCCCTCGTCAGCGCAGTAGGTGGCGAAGGTGATCGAGTTGAACTCGCCGCCGCGGTCCGTGCGGAGGAGTCGAAGCTTGCGCCCCGTCTCGACCTCCGCGTGCGCCTTGAAGTGCTTGATCGCGTTCGCCGCCTCGTCCTTGGTCCTGAGCAAGGTGAGCCACATGTAGCGGCTCTGATCGTCGACGAGGAGCAGAAAGTACTGCTTGCCGGCGGGCGTCGCCGGCGCAATTGGCCCGCAGAGATCTCCATGTACAAGATCAAGCAGGCCCTCGGCGCGGTACTTGGCGGCCTGCGGGAAAGGTGTTCGACGTTACTTCCCCGCCAGGCAGCTGTCGCACAGCTGCTCAACGTGCTCGATGGACGGCAGACCGCGCACCATGCCGCGGCTCGCTAGCCTGCGGAGTGCGTCAAAATTCAGGTGTCCGTACCTGGCGTGCCACCTCCATGCGTCCTCGCCGTGGCGTGCGGCGAGGCACACCGGCTGCGTGATCTCCAGAGTGACCACGTACAGCCTGTTGCGTGCCCGTGGCACTCGGGCCAGTAGGCGGTTCTGGCGATCCCGGAGACGAAGGAGACCACCGTGGATGTGGACGTCGCAGCCGTTCTCGTCCAGCTGACCAAGGCTGACGATGTTGCTGCGGAGACGAGGTATGTAGTAGACATCGGTGAGTGCCCGATGCTCGCCGTTCTGGCAAGAGAACAGGACCGTTCCTCGCCCCCTGATCTCGACAACTGAGGCGTCGCCGAATTTCACGGTGCCCGTGACGCCGGTGTCAAGCTCGGCGAAGACGGAGGCGCAGCCAGTCATATGGTTGCTGGCGCCGGTGTCCATGATCCACGTGTCGTCGCGTTGCGTCTCCTTGGTGAGGTGGACGTGCTCCTCGACCAGCTCGACGCGCTCGGCGAGGCCGGTGACCACCGTGACCACGGCCTCGGTCCGCGCCATCTGCAGCGTCTGTCCCTCGTTGACAGACACCGCTGTTGCCGTCAGAAGCGCGGGCCCGTCGTCGTCGTCGCGAAGAGTACATGCCCTCACGAGGTGCAGGGCTGGTTCATCTTCGTCAGTTTTGGCCACGTTGGCCTGCTGGCCCTTGCGCTCTCGACGCGGCTCCGTGCAATCCCTGGAGAAGTGGCCGGCGTACTTGTTGCAGTTATAACATTTTACCTGCGACATGTCGCGTTTGCCGCCGGAGTCGCGACGGTCGTTGTCGCGCCCTCGTCCCTGCGACTTGCCCTTCTGCTTGCCCTTGCCGCCGTTCGAGTCAGAGCCTTGCCCCTGCTCGCGTTGCTTGCCTCGGGCCAGCCACTCCTTCTCCGTGAGAAGCAGCTCCCCGCCGGCGAGGTTCGTTGCGGTGATTGAGCACCGCTCGACTGACGATCGCAGTCGCCCGATCAGTTCCTCGACTGACAGCTCGTTCAGATCGAGTAGAGTCTCGATGGAACACGCGATCTGGGCGTACTGGCTTGGTACCTCCCTGAGGATCTTCTGGACCACCTTGACCTCGTCGACGGTGTCCCCGAGGGAGCGCAGGTTGTTGACGAGTGCCGTGATCCGCAGGCCGAACGCGTCGAGGGTTTCGCCCTCCTTGAAGGCGATCTGCTCGAACTCCCTGCGGAGGCGCTGCGCGGTCGCCTCGCGAACGCGGCTCACCCCCAAGCGCATCAGCCTGACGGCTTCCCACGCCTCCTGCGCGGTTTCCTTGACGGCGAGGACCGGGATCATCTCCGGTGGCACGGCCCGCAGCAGCGCTGACAGAGCGGCCATGTCGTCGCGGTCGCCAGGCACGCCCATGCCCGACATGGCCTCCCAGAGACCTTGAGCACGCAGGTTGATCCTCATGATCAAAGACCACTCGACGTAGTTGGTGGCGGTGAGCGTGGGGTAGACGATCGTCCCGGCGCCGCCTCCTTGTACGACTCGTTCGTGGATGACGATCTCGGTGCCGTTGCCGCTGCGCCGTGTCCTGCTGCGCCCCCGGCTTAGTTCTCGTGCCGGCACCGGGCGCGCGACTGACGGCGCCCTGCTGCGGCGCTGTCCATCTTCACCGCCATCCGCCCTTCCATCCCCTCCTCCGTCGCTGCCGACCATCGTGCACAGGACCTCGAAAACGAGGCTCTGATGCCAAATGTCAGCACAACGGCTGGCTCAGCTCGTCAGAACTCTGAAGAACACGAAGAACAGAGCTCGAGAGAGGATTTTTGTGCAGCGTAAGAACGTGCTGCGTTTTCTGTTTCTTCTCTTATTTATGGGGAGGTTACAGGGAACACTAAAAACCCTGAAAACCAGCTACTAAACCGGATCACGATCGAGTTGTGGACGCTGCCATCCCAACGTCCCTCGCCCGCAATCCTACTTGATCGCCACGACCCACTACTGCCGCGCCATCCCACGACGGAGTCCTAGCGATCCCCTAAACTCTAGGAAATCGAAACGTACGTGCCAAGTCGTGAACAGACTCACGCTACATGGCCGTATTTCTGACGAAACTGAACCTACACTAGCAACAGGGTTTAACTAACATCCTGCTGGCAGGTAACGACGAGTCGACGACCAGTGATTCCAGTTCCACTACCCTTCTCCCTGCATGCGTTCTGAATTTCCCCTGCGTTGGTGTTGCTCCTCCACAGTTCTCCTTTCTGCCTTGTGGCCACCTGACGGACGCGGAGGAAGCCGTGGTGAACGCCGTCTGGCTCGGGATGTTGTCCTGCGTCCCGGTCGTGGCGGCCGGGGCGGTGCTCGTGCTGCGTCTCCATTGCCGCCGTCGCTGGGTCCGCCGCGCCCTCGCCTGCCTCGCGCTCGCGCTCACCATCGTCGGCCACTGCTTGTTCGCCACCGCAGCCTGCCTCGTCCTCCTCGCCCACCAAGGAGACATCTTCATCCGGATCTGCTGGACTGTGGGCATCTTCGCCATACCTTTCAGCTTCTCAGTCCTATACCTCCTGGGAGGTGACGAGGAGTGAGAAGCCGGGCAAGCACAAGCAGTAGCCGATCAGTTGAGCTAGCTGGAGAGGTTCTGCTCTGCTCATGAGGTACTGATGACTGACTAGGTATTTCTAAGGAATAATTAATGCAGAGTATGCATTATGCTGTGTGTTAATCTAGTAGCTAGTGCAGTGTTAATTCCATAGACCGACTAAGCTAGTTGGTACATTTGTGTAATGTGGGCTATATAATTACCCTGCAGCGTGGATCGTCGTCGTCTTTGATGTATTGCAACCTTTAATTTCCTCTGTTACTACTTCTATATATATGATCAGACATGAGTTATATGCATGCTTATATAATATATGATCCAGCTTTCCTTCGATACAATTCATTGATGTTGGTGAAATTGGTACTGTGGTATGTATGGATAACTCATGTTGTTTCTGGTGTTTCTGGACTAGGGGTGTCCTTCAGGTAATTTTGATATTCAGGCTGAAATTTTTAATTTATACTAAGTACTGAAGGTCATAGAAAAATATCCCTGTCCAAAGTCCAAACACCTTCCTGTTTTGCAGTAAACCACGCGCTCTCCCAGCAGAAAGCGCCACTTGTGCAACCTCGTGTGTGTTTCATGAGGGAGAGGCTACAGCTCAGTCGACTGAATTTTTGAGTTTGCGTCAGTCGATTCGTGGACCATTGGATTAAAATCGTGTGGCAGCTAGATCTTCTTCTTCCTCAGCTCCCCAACCGCCAAAACGTGCCGCCGGCCGAACCGCCGGCCACCGCCACCCGCGACCGCCTCGCCGCCCCGCCCTCCCGAGAACCGCCCCCACCGCCGGTCTAGCCGCCGCCCCGGCTATCCCTCTAGCCCCGCCTGCGACTGGATTTTTCTCCGGCGAATCCCCACGCCACCGCCGGCGACCACCGCCCCCACCCTGAACCCTAAGATAGATATTGGGGTAGCCTCTATGGCAAGCCCCCCCTCCCCGCTGCGGCTGGTTCTTCCTCCCCTCCGGCAAGCCCCCCGCCCCCCCCTGAAAATCGACTGACCCAAAGTCGGATCAGTCGACTGAAGTGTAGCTAAATCGGTTTCATGAAGTATGAGGTGAATAATTTTCATCCGTTGCTTTTTCGAAAACGGTGGCACCACACTCATGCAGTGTACCTTTCACTGGCAGTAGTTGAAGTTTGACTCATAGAATCGTTTTCGTGTGAATTGCTGAGTTGGCATGTGAACTATTTTCTCTAACCACTTTTCCTAATTGGCATCACGAATTAAGTATCAATTAACACTAATGTTGGGAAACTCACATGAAAACTGAAATCCTTACATAAATAATCCATTTGATGTGTTCTGTACGATTTTTGAAAATAATTTTTATTTGGTAAAAAACAGAACTCACCTAGTCGAGGAATTTTTTAGAAAAGGCGTGCAACCAGATTCCATACTAGAATTCAATTTTCATATGTAAATCGTTATGAATTTACAACATTTTACAAAAAAAAAGGAGTACTCATGTGTGAAATCTATTTCTACCGTGCAGGCTACAGGACATCCCTCATCCGTGGTTGTTTCGAGATTTATATTGCATATTCTCAGCTCAATGTATTGCTATGTATATATTTCTATTTATGTTTTTTAATAAGCATTTAAATTAAATTTTGTCAAATCTATTTAGAAAATCATTAAAATATATTGTTCACACTATTGAAGTTTTTTTAAAGCCCTAGGCATGATTATGGCCGGCCGTGAGCGAGCGAGGAGACTCATGCACCATCACTGGTGGGATGGAGGCCTACTAGCTAGATTGGTATGCCTCTTCTGATGAGAGCCTACATGCTTGGTGGAGAGCCGAAAAAAGCTGAGAGCAGAGTCGTGTCCTGTTCGGTGTGTTCTGTGAAAAAGCAAGCATGTGATCTCATCTCAAGCAGTGATAGGAAGCAACGGGCAACATTCAAAAATAATACTCCAATAATATAAGGAAACAATGGGGAAGCTGCGTCTCTGGCAACAAAATAAATTATTGGCATCCAATAGAAGAAATAGATAATATCTTGAAAATTTACGTTGTTGGATAGCACATGATGCCTCATCACTTTATGCCTTGGTGGAGGCATATCATCAATCACCATCACCTTTTTTTGACACGCTTTTTTAGTAGATGAAAAGAGTCGAGCTAAACTGATTAGATCTTTAGTGCCCCACTTCTCATTTTTGACAAAGATACATAAAGTCATAAACTGATGAATGGCATCGTAAAAAATGTAATCAATGATCCTTTACATAGTAAAAATAGGAAATGTGACTTGAAGTTAAGGTTGTATATCCTAACGACATCCAGTTGTAAAATAAATAGATAACAAACAAACTATCAAGTCACAATCTTGTGCCACTAGCTAGCTGTCAAACTATCCAGTAAACTATCTCGACCCATCGCCGGTAGGAGCCCATTCTCATTCTTATTAGATTCAGCGTCTTGGTTGGGGTTGTGTGGCGGCGGCGATGTCCCTCCCTAGGAGCAATGTCTCCCACGCTCTATCCCCATCCTGATGGTGTGTCTACAGTTGTTGGAGAGCGTGTGGAGGTGTGTCGGTGTCTCCTTCGAATCTTGCGGGATTTGGTCGGTGCTGGTTTTCGATGGATCTGTTCGGATCGGGTCTTCATTTGGGTGTTTACAGCTTTGCTCCTTCTGATGTACGACTTTCATCATCGATGATGGTTGATGCTCTAGTGTGTTCGTTCTATGGGGCCTTAGCACGACGACTTTCCGACTGTCTATTCCAACAAGGTTTGCCCTGCTCCGGTGAGGGAGCGGCGATGACGGCGGCGCGCCTTCGGCTCGCTCCAGTGCTTGTAGTCATTGTTAGGTAGCCCACAGACTTGGATGTAAACTTTATTATTTATAGTCTTCTTTGTACTGCCAAGATTGAAGTAGAACAGATTGAAAATTTCTCCCGCAAAAAAAAAACTATTCATACCTTGGAAATGACCATATGTGTGGCTAAAACGAGCTCGCTCGCTTTTTACTGCCAGGTACGCATGTGCATGCATGGTGTCGCAGCATACCGTAATTTTGAGAGGAAATATGTAAACATTCTAATTGCTTGCCTTTAGTAGCTCGTCTAAGCCAGCTTACCGAATATTTTCTTATCAGGTGGCAAAAATTAGACGCACGAAAAGTTCTAAAAGTACATATGGGAATTTTAGCTGGTCAAAGTAAGCCTTTATTAGATTAAGCCCAATGTTTTACTGGATACTAGTTTTTTTTTTTTGAAACATTTACTGGATACTAGTTAAGGTGCACGTGCAATGCAAGTATTCCTTACGAAGAAAAAACATGTTCATCCTAGTTAATAGAAAACCATTCAAAAAAATTAATAATAAAAGTATAGTAGTAATGAAAGAATTATTTTTCTTTTGGCACATGATATAATAATTTAATTTGTTGTATTGAGTGGAGGAGATTTCCCGTACGGAGAAGAGTCACTAACATATGCAAAAGGTATATATTGAAACTTTTGAGGGATGTTTTTGCATTCTATCGCTCTAGTATTCTTCCACAAAAGATTTAGTCGGGAGAGGCATGTGATGGGAGAGAACCGTGCAAGCGCAGGTTCGTCGACAGCGGCGCGAGCATGGGGATACGGTGCAAACGTTTTTTTTTACCTGAGCGGAGGAAGTTTTGGAGGAGGATGTATGGTGGTGGGAGGTGTGCAGCGCATGGTTTTTAGATAATGCAGGGTGAGGAGGTGATCCGTCATTCCTTTCTTCGGTGGCTGTTGTGGTGGTGCCGGAAACAGGTGACTGGCGTTGGTGTCAAGCTCAGAGATGTTCTGCTATCTTTTCAGTTCTGTCATGTCGGTCGTTACGTGACTTGTACTTTGTTCTTTATGATATGAATGAGACACGTATTACCATGCAAAAAAAAAAAGATAATGCATTTTTTCAAATTTGTGATATATGATTTGACGGGTTGTTTCCTAATGAAGGTGTAATTAAGGTGGTATGTAAATGATACGTGATATATAGTGTTGATATTTGTTTCCTAATAAAGGTGTAATTAAGTTGCATTGATTCCTAATTAAGGTGTTGTGGAGATGATTAAAATTAAAGTGATGATTTGTTTCCTAATGAAGGTGTAATTAAGGTGCAATGATTCCTAATTAAGGTGTTCTGGAGATGATACGTGATATATGGTGTGGCGATTTGTTTCCTAATGAAGGTGTAATTAATGAAGGAAATATGCCCTAGAGGCAATAATAAAGTTGTTATTTTATATTTTCTTATTCATGATAAAGGTTTATTATTCATGCTAGAATTGTATTGATCGAAAACTTAAATACATGTGTGAATACATAAACAAACACCGTGTCCCTAGTAAGCCTCTACTTGACTAGCTCGTTGATCAAAGATGGTTAAGGTTTTCTAACCATGGACATGAGTTGTCATTTGATAACGGGATCACATCATTAGGAGAATGATGTGATGAACAAGACCCATTCATTAGCTTAGCATTATGATCGTTTAGTTTATTGCTACTGCTTTCATGTATGTCAAATACATATTCCTTTGACTATGAGATCATGCAACTCCCGGATACCAGAGGAATACCTTGTGTGCTATCAAACGTCACAACATAACTGGGTGATTATAAAGATGCTCTACAGGTATCTCCAAAGGTGTTTTGTTGGGTTGGCATGAATCGAGATTAGGATTTGTCACTCCTAGTATCGGAGAGGTATCTCTGGGCCCTCTCGGTAATACACATCATAATAAGCCTTACAAGCAAATGACTAATGAGTTAGTCACAGGATGATGTATTACGGAATGAGTAAAGAGACTTGCCGGTAACGAGATTGAACTAGGTATGAAGATACCGACGATCGAATCTCGGGCAAGTAACATACCGATGGACAAAGGGAATAACGTATGTTGTCATAACGGTTCGACCGATAAAGATCTTCGTAGAATATGTAGGAACCAATATGAGCATCCAGGTTCCGCTATTGGTTATTGACAGGAGAGGTGTCTCGGTCATGTCTACATAGTTCTCGAACCCGTAGGGACCGCACGCTTAACGTTCGATGACGATTTAGTATTATATGAGTTATGTGATTTGGTGACCGAATGTTGTTTGGAGTCCCGGATGAGATCACGGACATGACGAGGAGTCTCGAAATGATCGAGAGGTAAAGATTGATATATAGGACGATGGTATTCGGACACCGGAAGTGTTCCAGAGGGTACCGGGTACATATAGGGTCACCGGAAGGGGTTCCGGGCACCCCTCGGCAAAGATATGGGCTTAATGGGCCAAGGGAGGGACAGACCAGCCCACAAGGGGCTGGTGCGCCCCTCCACCAGGCCGGCCAGCCCTAGGGAAAGGAAAGGGGGGAGGGCAAGTCCCTCCTTCCTTCCCCTCCTCAAGGGAGAAAGGAAAGGGGGGGCGCCACATCCCCCTTCCTTCCCCTGGCGCCTATATAAGGAAGGGGGGGCAAACCAGGGCAGGAGCCCAAGTGGGATTCGGCCCCACTTGGGGCGCCCCTTGGCCTCTCCCCCCTCCCTCCCACCTATATATATGAGGAGGGGGGCACCTAGCACACAGAACATCAATTGTTAGCCGTGTGCGGCGCCCCCTCCACAGTTTACGCCTCCGGTCATATCTTCGTAGTGCTTAGGCGAAGCCCTGCGCGGATCACTTCACCATCACCGTCACCACGCCGTCGTGCTGACGGAACTCATCTACTTCCTCGACATTTTGCTGGATCAAGAGGACGAGGGACGTCATCGAGCTGAACGTGTGCAGAAATCGGAGGTGTCGTACGTTCGGTACTTGATCGGTCGGAGCTAGAAGAAGTTCGACTACATCAACCGCGTTGTCAAACACTTCCGCTTATGGTCTACGAGGGTACGTAGACACACTCTCCCCCTCGTTGCTATGCATCTCCTAGATAGATCTTGCGTGAGCGTAGGAAATTTTTTTAAATTGCATGCTACGTTTCCCAACAGTGACATCCGAGCCAGGTCTATGCGTAGATGATATGCACGAATAGAACACAAAGAGTTGTGGGCGGTCATCGTCATACTGCTTACCACCAGTGTCTTATTTTGATTCGGCGGTATTGTTGGATGAAGCGGCCCGGACCAACCTTACATGACCACGTTCATGAGACCGGTTCCACCGATAGACATGCAACTAGTTTTGCATAAAGGTGGATGGCGGGTGTCTGTTTCTCCTACTTTAGTTGAATCGAATTTGACTGCGGCCGGTCCTTGTTGAAGGTTAAAATAGCAAACTTGATAAATCACCGTTGTGATTTTGATGCGTAGGTAAGAACGGTTCTTGCTAGAAGCCCGTAGCAGCCACGTAAAACTTGCAACAACAAAGTAGAGGACGTCTAACTTGTTTTTGCAGGGCATGTTGTGATGTGATCTGGTCAAGACATGATGTGTAATATCGCCAGATCTTAACCCTGTCATCAAGCTAAATTAATTTGCCATGTCATCATATTTTTACTGAGTCAAAATGCCACTTGTCTCAAATCAAATTCAAATTCAATTTTAAAATGCAAATCAAATAATTATTTCTTCAAACAGCAAAACCAAAATGTTCATAATATTGCAAATATTCCAGAAGCAATTATAAAAATATATTCAACATTAATTAAGTTCCTAAGATGACCCTAACCTCCTTAATACAGTACCCAAATCAGTTATTTAAATCCAATTCTATTTAAATAAAATTCAAATGAATTCAAATTACTCCCAACCTTTCTGAGGCAGTAAGGAATATTGCATAATGATTTTTGGAACAAGTTGCACATTTTGCAAACAGTGCTTGGTGCCAAAGGAAATGCAGAACAGAAATTATAAAAGAAAACAGAAAAGGAAATAAAGAAAAGTAGAGAGAAGAGATAGAAGCAGGCCAGACTACACTACGCTGTTGGGCCCAAGCCAATCCAGGCGCGGCCCGGCCCAGCCGAACCACTCATCTCCCTCCTCCCCATGTCGGCCGTGCCATGGCTGGGCGCGCACGCACCAGCCCGCCGGTGACACGGCGACGGGGCAGGTGGGCGAGGGGATAAGGAGTCCCCCGTTCATTCCCCCTGGACCCCCGGCCACTCCTCTCCCTCCCTCGAGCTCTCTCCCTCTCGGTTCTTTCACTACCGCACGGAGCCGTCGCCGTCCGCTCGCCGATCGAAGACGGTGCCTGGAAGCCGCGCCGGTCACCGCTTCATCACCTGCGCCGCGCAGCTGAAGCCGGGGAGATCTCCTGCATCGCCGTCGCCTTGTTTCCCCCTCCGGCCGCCGCATCGACCTCGCCGTCGATTTGCTCGGCTGCGACCTTCCCCGGCCTCCCCGAGCTGTCCTCGACTCCGCTGTGAGCTCCTCTTTCAATCCCCGCTTTTCTCTCTCATTTCCATCGCCGTTTGCTCGCACCTGCACTTCACCGTACCCCGGCCGTCGCCCTTCTTATCGCCATCGTGGCCATAGACGGCCGAGCTCACTTTCGAGCACGGCATCGTGCTCATGGCACGGCCAGGAGCCCGTCGAGCTCTTTCGCTCTTCCTCCCGAGCCCCCTAGCCCCCTGATCGACTTAACCGAACGCCAGCGTCCGCCTCGCTCATCGCCGGCGCGTTTTTCGGCAGCCCCAGCTCCGCCCAGTAGCCCCAATCGACGCGGCGAACCCTCCTCGTTCGAACGCAATTCACAGCGCGCAAAATGGTAAACCGTAGCGGTTTTCCGACGGACTCCGGCGAAGTTCCGGCCATCGCCGCCGCGTTCTGCCTCGCCTGCGCGTCTCCGGCGCCGCCCGCTGACTGGGCACCTCTGGGCCCCGCCCCGTGCCGCTGACTGCTGGGCCCCGCAGCCCAGTTGACCGAGTTAACTCGGCTGACTGGCCAGCTGAGCCGCTGAATGGCGGGCCCTGTTAATTTAAATTATTTAAAAGAAATAAATAAAACACTAATTAATCTATTAATCCTAATTAAGTTAATTGGTTAACTAATATGACACTGACAGTAGGCCCCACTGACTAATTAACCCAGCTAGTTAATTTTAACCCCCTCTGTTAATGCCACTGTGAATGACATGTGGGACCCACTGTCAGGTTTGACCTGGACAGTGGCAGCTGACTTGCTGACCTCATGCTGACATGACTGCTAACGCAATATTCCATTTCTGTTAAAAAAATAATTTCAGAAAATAGTTTAATCCTTGAAAATTCATAATAAATAAACTGTAGCTTAGATCGAAAAACTTTCCACATGAAAGTTGATCAGAACGACGAGACGAATCTAATCGTGTCATCTGTTTCGATGCCAGGATTCCCTACGTAGGAGAACCCATAACTTTCCGTCCGTTTCCGGTATATGAATAGTGCATATACACCGGATAATAAATCCCACATTAATCCTAAAATAACTAAAATGACTTAGACCAATCTTTAGGCAACCCTGCACTGCATCCTAGGCATGGCATGCCCTGTATTGCATTGTTTGCTGTGTATTTATATGTTTCTTCCCCCTCTTCTCTCTCGGTAGACCCCGACGTCGACGTAGCTCCCGAGACCAACGCATCTCCGGAGGTCGACTACGCCCCTGACGATCAGACCCTTGCCGCCGAGCTTCCAGGCAAGCACCCCCCTTTTGAGCATTCCGATATTGCCTACTCTCTTCTCTCTTATGCTTGCATTAGAAGTTACTGCTGCCGCTGTTATCCTATTTCTGCTGCATAGCCTGTTTATTGTAACCTGCTATTGTTACCTACCTGCTTATCCTGAACTTTTTAGTATAGGTTGGGTAGAGACCCAGCAGAGACCCCACTTTATCCCGAATGCCCCGCTGCATTGTCAGAAGACCCGATCAACGGGATCGAAGACCAGGCCCCGGCACCGCACATCACTTTCCCCTTAGTTGCTCGACACTACTGGGTTACTATCGAGTGCCGAGGGTGATACCTCGTCAGCACTTCTGATGATAATCTTGTAGGTTAGTTATTCGGTCGTGGTCAGCGAGGGTGATTCCTCCTACACCACCCCCGATAACGACATCGTCGCGCAACTCCTCAAGAGTGGACCTCGAGGGTGATTCCTCCTTCATTCACCTTGATGTTTACGTCAGGTGGGAATCCAATGAGGGTGATGCCTCGGATTCCTTCTTGATATGGTAGCCACACGGATGCCTTTACATTATTGTTGATACCATTTATTCTGGATAAATACGGGTCGGCCCTGAGGGGTACCCGCATGAGTTTATGATGAGAGTGATATGGAGTCGGGTTGACCTGGATGGTGCCCGTGAGATAACTACGAGGCATGGCTGGGCATTCCTAGACCTTTCCGCAAGTCCTCGAGACGGGGCGACGGGGTCACATCTTTCGTGAGTCTCTGCTCGTTACCGCACTACCAACACATTAACAGTTTGGATATTTGATCCGAGGGGCCTCTGACCTGATAGCACTAACCATCACGCGGGCATAGTATGGGCATTCTGCGTCGTATACTTCAGCCGGAGCTTAATTGACGTCAGCAAGGAGCGGCACACGCTAGGTTGGACTGGGAACGCAACCGCACTTGTATTAAGGGGTTGCTAGGTCTGCTCACCGGTGGTGCACGTAACGTGCAGGAGTCCCCGGGGCGAAGGCCCAAGACCCCTGGGCGCATAGGTTAGTCCGGCGTGCTGACCTCTCTGTTAAGTATTCGATCGGGTTGCGGCGTATCATTTGGCCGAGGCCGGGCATGACCCAGAAAAGTGTGTCCAGCCGGAGTTAATCGAGCGTGGTGGGTAAGTTGGTGCACCCTTGCAGGGAAGAACTAATCTATCGATAGCCTGTCCTACGGTAACGGACACTCAGAGTTGTATCCCGATCGGTACAACTAGAACTGATGACTTGAGATGAAATGGATAGTATGGCTCTGGGATTGCTTTCTCGCAGGGGGTCGAGGAAGGATCTCTGGGCGAGGTTGATAACACTACTACTACTTGACATTATGTTAATCTGCACTCTTCTAATGCTGCAAGACCGATGAAGATGCTTGAAGATGCTAGTCTTCGATAGGACTCGGCCTTCCTCTCTATTCTGGCATTTCTGCAGCCCAGTCCACATATACAGCCTCCTTTGAAAATGTTGCATATGTAGTGTAGATCCTTGCTTGCTGAGTACTTCGGATGAGTACTCATGTTTTCTTTACTTTCTTTTCTCCCCATATCCATTTGTCGCAACCAGACGACGGAGCCCCGGAGCCAGCTGCCCCCGCCGACGGCTACTACTACTACTACCCTCCCGGCGAGTGCTACTATGAGGAGCCGACCGACGACCAGGAGTAGGTTCGGAGGGTCCCAGGCAGGAGGCCTACGCCTTTCGATCGTAGTATTTTATTTTGCCCCGCCTTTCTAAAGGCCTATCTGTAACTCTGTTATATCTGTACCCAGATATCTGATGCTTCCGCGAACACTTGTATGCCATCGAGCTATGTATTCGAGCCCTCGAGGACCTGGCTTGTAATATAAAGCGTGTATCACTTTATTTATGTTTTAGAGTTGTGTTGTGATATCTTCAAGTGAGTCCTAGGCTTGATCGTGTGCATTTGCGTGTATGGTTAGTGCAAGATTAAGCCGGGGTCATCACAGGTTGGTATCAGAGCCGACTACCTGTAGGATCCCCCTTTCCAACTCCTTGGCTGAAGTTGAGTCTAGTAACCGAAAACTGTTTTACTAACTTGGTTGTGTGGCTTACGGGCCCACGTCGCCAACTGGGTGGTATTAGGATCTTTTATTCCTCGTCTTTACTCTGGGACCCTGATCACTCTTCTATTCGGGTTAAAATGAATTACTAACGCCGACACTTAGGTTCTCGTACCCACTTCCTCCCGGAGAGCCCCCTTCACTACAGAAGATCGCTTGCTTCGTCAGAAGATTATGAAAACACTCCTCGAAGTTTTGGAGACCCTGTGCCCACTGCTTTGCAGTTCCTGACTACCGATAAATCCTGATGGATAACTACTCACACTCGTCGTTCATATATTCATTTCAGTTACTCTCGGGTTTCATCCGACCTATTGAAATACTATCCGACATTTCGAGAATTCTCTGAACCTACTGCTTTGCAGTTCCTTTCCGCCTGAACACACCTACGAATAAATCCTCATACTTACACGGGGTCCGTTCATCCCCAGTTGTTCAAGTTCTTTTCGGAACACATTGAATTGCTATTTAATCTCCCGATAATCCTCTGCAGCCTATTGCTCTTGAAATTCTTGCCTGCTTGCCTTATGGTTAATTCCATATGTCTAGTAATCCCCGTCAACATCCTTTGCCAATTACTATTTTGAATCCCCTGAACCAATATGCTGCGAATGTTCGCCATCATCAGTCGATTCCTAGAATTCGTCCTTCCAGCTCAGTCACCATTCCGGACATGAGCTGGTTCTCGGCCAATCAAGTATTGGTTGATTGTCCAACTAAGCATGTAAAAATCACTCGTCCCTCTGCCCAGGTGAACTAATTGTCACTCCTGGCTTTGGAAATCGTGAACCCTCTGAATTTTATACTTGGGTTGTTCAAGTGCTTCCTTAATTCGAAGTGCTTGCCTCCCGTCCTTTCTCGGAGGACTCTCAGGTGGAACCAGTTGTTAAAACTTTACCCCGTTAGTTCTCACGGATCACTTGATTCCTTTTGTGGACAATTATCCGACCGATTCTTTTCTATACTAAGAACCTTATCGGTTCCTTCCCCGTTGACATTGCCTTTGGCACTGAAGCATCCTCTACTTCTTGCTGTCTGTATATCCGCTCAGCTTGCATGGCACGGAGAGGTAGTGCATTCCTTCCCCTTATTGGCTTGGGACTGACTACTGACCAGGACATGTCCCGTAACCATGGGTGGAGATCTCTACAAGACGGAACGCTAAAGTTGTCCATCTAGTTCTATTCAACCTACTCATCTTTTGATCAGAGCTTTTGCTTCTAATCCTTCGTTTCTGAACCATAACTCCTTTGTACTTAAACGTCGGATTGTTCCGATGTTTCTATAATCTGATGCCGTTACATTCTTTCTTCTTCTGGTTGAGTACCGCTACTCACGTCAGATCCTATGTCGTCTACCTGATCTTTTGTTGGATTATTATCCGACAATGTTTATCATCTTCTATCTCTGAGAGTTCTTCCCCTGTTACAATTGCCTTCGGCAATGCGGTATCATTTAATTCTTTTCTTCCATATCCAATTTTGGAATGTAGTCTATTGCTTCTATAAGCATGTGGTATAGATCCATAAAAATGCCCCTATGGGTTGTGTCTATGCCTTCGCTAGCTGAGAGAACCCACAAGGCTTCATGTGCCATACCTTCTGTTATTCCACCAGTTAAACTTTCAAACTCTAAACCTTCTTAACAAAGAGCAGTGAATGAGAAGTTGTTCATTGAAGAAGTGGGAGTCGACCTTGAACCTTTGTGTTCATGCCCATGGACCCGATGTAGAACTTATCATGGAAGCTGCTCGTGAAAAGAATAAACCTTGTTATAAATCCATCATGTATTTCGCTTTGATTCTTTGCAATCGTGGTTCCAACCCTATTTTCTCCTTAATCCCATTTCCTGGACAAGTTACAATACTTTTCTGCAGATCATTTCATCTGCCCAACCTCTATTCTGATCTACCTCGAGTATTGCCCCTACTATCTCGAGGATGTCATCCTATTGTACTACGTCCTATGAATTTTTCCGATGGAGTGATACCTTTCCCTGTCATAGTCACTCCAGGGGTTCTGGGTTGTCTTCAAACCGAGACCACCGAATAATGAATCGATTCCGCTCGGTGATTCAGCACGCCTAGTACTTTGTTGCTGGGGAGTCGAATACCCCATCACATCATTCGATTATATTTTTGTCGTGCCAACTTTAACTGTGCTACCTGGTCCTTATGCACGGAGCAATTTCCGACGATGAGCTGGCTTACATCGATCTTCCTCATCTTATCATTTCACCTCAAACAACAAGCTTGATTTCGAGCTTGTGTCGCATCCGTAGTCCCAATAACCTTTTGCTTCATCATTCCATTTTCTTGATGTCGTCGCTGCTCGATGGCTTCTACATAGAGTCTCTCGACAAAATTTGTCGTGATCACCATCAATATACTGCCTTGTTCTAGGATATCGATCAAATTCATGGCTAGAAATACCATTCCTGCCCCTCGATGATTTGTGATATCATCGATGACATCCTTGACTTTCTGCCAACACAGACCTGGTTGTGTTTGGTTAATCCTTACGTTCCAAGACAATCCTGGAAGCGTTCCATTGTCTCTCTTGTGATCTTTAGATCCAACCCTTACTTGAAACACCATGTTATCACTACTTCGGAGCATGACTATGGTATTCCGAATATTATTGAGAACAGTGGAAACGCAATGCTACATGTTCCTTGATCAATTATCCAAACACCGTTGTATGGGTAATATCATGATTTTTCCTCGCCCCTTTACCTAAATGCTTTTGAACTTGCTGCTCTATTATGTATATCCTACCCCGCTTTTTCCCTGGAAAGGATATACTCCTAATTCTTATGAATAGATACACTCTTCCTTTGCATCGGTCTGCTTAATCTGATAATTTCATTTTCCTTTCCATTGTTTTGTTTAACCTTTCTTGTGATCTATATGACTTAAGAAATATTGATTCTCTGCTAATGAAAACACCTCGAGACACAACTCGGTCAGTACGACCCTGTTACTAATGTTGATGACATTCCGGTAACCACCGATGGACGAGAACTTTGCCTATTGGTCCGCCTCGTTCAACGAGCAGGAAGATGGTTCTCTTCGTCCCTCGCCCTTGGTACCGATGTTGTCGCCGACATAACTGACAGGCTATACTCTGACATATCTTGTTGTCATGACCGGTATGATGCCACCGTTCTCCCTATTTTTGATCGACACCCCTCCACAGTTCCACAGGATCGGAACCTGACTCTCCTGTACAACCTTGATTCCGAAATATTCTTTGCATATGACTTTGTGTGTTATCACGAGCCACCTTCCGATAGATGATCCATTCACGATGCTATGAACCCCTTCCACACTCTACTTCGAGCATCGAACGATTGTCTGACCGCTTGAAATATTTTAATGTAACCACTTACTTTGCTCTCGATGTTTTCTTAAGTTTCAACTCGAAAGATACTTCTGCCACATTCCCTGAATTGTTCATCAGATAATCGACCCTATGAGGGTCAGCTCTTCCATAGTTATCCTTTACTTCCCCACTTAAATCTCGGGACGAGATTTCTTGTAGTGGAGGAGATTTATAATATCCCCAGATCTTAACCCTGTCATCAAGCTAAATTAATTTGCCATGTAATCATATTTTTACTGAGTCAAAATGCCACTTGTCTCAACTCAAATTCAAATTCAAATTTAAAATGCAAATTAAATAATTATTTCTTCAAACAGCAAAACCAAAATGTTCATAATATTGCAAATATTCCAGAAGCAATTATAAAAATATATTCAACATTAATTAAGTTCCTAAGATGACCCTAACCTCCTTAATACAGTACCCAAATCAGTTATTTAAATCCAATTCTATTTAAATAAAATTCAAATGAATTCAAATTACTCCCAAACTTTCTGAGGCAGTAAGGAATATTGCATAATGATTTTTGGAACAAGTTGCACATTTTGCAAACAGTGCTTGGTGCCAAAGGAAATGCAGAACAGAAATTATAAAAGAAAACAGAAAAGGAAATAAAGAAAAGTAGAGAGAAGAGATAGAAGCAGGCCAGACTACACTACGTTGTTGGGCCCAAGCCAATCCAGGCGCGGCCCAGCCTAGCCGAACCACTCATCTCCCTCCTCCCCGTGTAGGCCGTGCCATGGCTGGGTGCGCACGCACCAGCCCGCCGGCGACACGGCGACGGGGCAGGTGGGCGAGGGGATAAGGACTCCCCCGTTCATTCCCCCTGGACCCCTGGCCACTCCTCTCCCTCCCTCGAGCTCTCTCCCTCTCGGTTCTTTCACTACCGCACGGAGCCGTCGCTGTCCGCTCGATGTTCGCGCGATCTCCGGCGACCCCGCGTCCGAAGACGGTGCCTGGAAGCCTCGCCGATCACCGCTTCATCACCTGCGCCGCGCAGCTTGAGCCGAGGGGATCTCATGCGTCGTCATCGCCTCGTTTCCCCCTCCGGCCGCCGCATCGACCTCGCCGTCGATTTGCTCGGCTGCGACCTTCCCTGGCCTCCCCGAGCTGTCCTCGACTCCGCTGTGAGCTCCTCTTTCGATCCCTGCTTTTCTCTCTCGTTTACGTCGCCGTTTGCCCGCGCCTGCACCTCACCGTACCCCGGCCGCCGCCCGTCGCATCGCCATCGTGGCCATAGATGGCCGAGCTCACTTTCGAGCACGGCGTCGTGCTCATGGCACGGCCAGGAGCCTGTCGAGCTCTTTCGCTCTTCCTCCCGAGCCCCCTAGCCCCCTGCTCGACTTAACCGAACGCCGGCGTCCACCTCGCTCATCGCCGGCACGTTTTCCAGCAGCCCCGGCTCCGCCCAGTAGCCCCAATCGACGCGGCGAACCCTCCTCGTTCGAACGCAATTCACAACGCGCAAAATGGTAAACCGTAGCGGTTTTCCGACGGACTCCGGCGAAGTTCCGGCCATCGCCGCCGCGTTCTGCCTCGCCGGCGCATCTCCGGCGCTGCCCGCTGACCAGGCACCTCTGGGCCCCGCCCCGTGCCGCTGAGTGCTGGGCCCCGCAGCCCAGTTGACCGAGTCAACTCGGCTGACTAGGCAGCTGAGCTGCTGACAGGCAGGCCCCGTTAATTTAAATGATTTAAAAGAAATAAATAAAACACTAATTAATCTGTTAATCCTAATTAAGTTAATTGGTTAACTAATATGACACTGATAGTAGGCCCCACTGACTAATTAACCCAGCTAGTTAATTTTAACCCCCTCTGTTAATGCCACTGTGAATGACATGTGGGACCCACTATCAGGTTTGACCTGGACAGTGGCAGTTGACTTGCTGACCTCATGTTGACATCATTGCTGACGCAATATTCCATTTCTGTTAAAAAAATAATTTCAAAAAATAGTTTAAACCTTGAAAATTCATAATAAATAAATCGTAGCTCAGATCGAAAAACTTTCTACATGAAAGTTGATCAGAACGACGAGACGAATCTAATCGTGTCGTCTGTTTCGATGCTGGGATTCCCTATGTAGGAGAACCCATAACTTTCCGTCCATTTTTGGTATATGAATAGTGCATATACACCGGATAATAAATCCCACCTTAATCCTAAAATAACTAAAATGACTTAGACCAATCTTTAGGCAACCCTGCACTGCATCCTAGGCATGGCATGCCCTGTATTGCATTGTTTGCTGTGTATTTATATGTTTCTTCCCCCTCTTCTCTCTTGATAGACCTTGACGTCGACGTAGCTCCCGAGACCGACGCAGCTCTGGAGGTCGACTACGCCCCTGACGATCAGACCCTTGCCACCGAGCTTCCAGGCAAGCACCCCCCTTTTGAGCATTCCGATATCGCCTACTCTCTTCTCTCTTATGCTTGCATTAGAAGTTACTGCTGCCGCTGTTATCCTATTTCTGCTGCATAGCATGTCTATTGTAACCTGCTATTGTTACCTACCTGCTTATCCTAAACTGTTTAGTATAGGTTGGGTAGAGACCCAGCAGAGACCCCACTTTATCCCGACTGCCCCGCTGCATTGTCAGAAGACCCAATCAACGGGATCGAAGACCAGGCCCCGGGACCGCACATCACTTTCCCCTTAGTTGCTCGACACTACTGGGTTACTATCGAGTGCCGAGGGTGATACCTCGTCAGCACTTCTGATGATAATCTTGTAGGTTAGTTATTCGATCGTGGTCAGCGAGGGTGATTCCTCCTACACCACCCCCGATAACGACATCGTCGCGCAACTCCTCAAGAGTGGACCTCGAGGGTGATTCCTCCTTCGTTCACCTTGATGTTTACGTCAGGTGGGAATCCAATGAGGGTGATGCCTCGGATTCCTTCTTGATATGGTAGCCACACGGATGCCTTTACATTATTGTTGATACTATTTATTTTGGATAAAGACGGGTCGGCCCTGAGGGGTACCCGCACGAGTTTATGATGAGAGTGATATGGAGTCGGGTTGACCTGGAAGGTGCCCGTGAGATAACTACCAGGCGTGGCCGGGCATTCCTAGCCCTTGCCGCAAGTCCTTGAGACGGGGCGACGGGGTCACATCTTTCGTGAGTCTCTGCTCGTTATCGTACTACCAACACACTAACGGTTTGGATATTTGATCCGAGGGGCCTCTGGCCTGATAGCACTAACCATCACGCGGGCATAGTATGGGCGTTCTGCGTCGTATACTTCAGTCGGAGCTTAATTGACGTCAGCAAGGAGCGGCACACGCTGGGTTGGACTGGGAACACAACCGCACTTGTATTAAGGGGTTGCTAGGTCTGCTCACCAGCGGTGCACGTAACGCGCAGGAGTCCCCGGGGCGAAGGCCCAAGACCCCTGGGCGCATAGGTTAGTCTGGCGTGCTGCCCTCTCTGTTAAGTATTCGGTCTGGTTGCGGCGTATCGTTTGGCCGAGGCTGGGCATGACCCAGAAAAGTGTGTCCGGCCGGAGTTAATCGAGCGTGGTGGGTAAGTTGGTGCACCTCTACAGGGAAGAACTAATCTATCGATAGCCTGTCCTACGGTAACGGACACTCGAAGTTGTATCCCGATCGGTACAACTAGAACTGATGACTTGAGATGAAATGGATAGTATGGCTCTGGGATTGCTTTCTCGCAGGGGGTCGAGGAAGGATCTCTGGGCGAGGTTGATAACACTACTACTACTTTACATTATGTTAATCTGCACTCTTCTAATGCTGCAAGACCGATGAAGATGCTTGAAGATGCTAGTCTTCGATAGGACTAGGCCTTCCTCTCTATTCTGGCATTTCTGCAGCCCAGTCCACATATACAACCTCCTTTGAAAATGTTGCATATGTAGTGTAGATCCTTGCTTGCTGAGTACTTTGGATGAGTACTCATGTTTGCTTTACTTTCTTTTCTCCCCATATCCATTTGTCGCAACCAGACGACGGAGCCCCGGAGCCAGCTGCCCCCGCCGATGGCTACTACAACTACTACCCTCCCGGCGAGTACTACTATGAGGGGCCGACCGACGACCAGGAGTAGGTTCGGAGGGTCCCAGGCAGGAGGCATACGCCTTTCGATCGTAGTATTTTTTTTGCCCCGCCTTTCTAAAGGCCTATCTGTAACTCTGTTATATCTGTACCCAGATATCTCATGCTTCCACTGACACTTGTATGCCATCGAGCTATGTATTCGAGCCCTCGAGGCCCTGGCTTGTAATATAAAGCTTGTATGACTTTATTTATGTTTTAGAGTTGTATTGTGATATCTTCAAGTGAGTCCTAGGCTTGATCGTGTGCATTTGCGTGTATGGTTAGTGCACGATTAAGCCGGGGTCGTCACAATATACATTGTTGTATGAGATGATCATGTTTGGTAAAAGTTATCGGCAACCGGCAAGAGCCTTATGGTTGTCTCTTTATTGTATGAAATGCAAACGCCATGTAATTGCTTTACTTTATCACTATGCGTTAGCGATAGTTGTAGAAGCAATAGTTGGCGAGACGACCACGACGCAACGATGGAGATCAAGGTGTCTAGCCGCTGACGATGGAGATCATGACGATACTTTGGAGATGGAGATCAAAAGCACAAGATGATGATGGCCATATCATGTCACATATTTTGATTGCATGTGATGTTTATCTTTTATGCATCTTATTTTGCTTAGTACGACGGTAGCATTATAAGATGATCCCTTCACTAAATTTCAAGGTATAAGTGTTCTCCCTGAGTATGCACCGTTGCGACAGTTCATCGTGTTGAGACACCACGTGATGATCGTGTGTGATAGACTCTACGTTCAAATACAACGGGTGCAAGACAGTTTTGCACATGCAGAATACTCGGGTTAAACTTGATGAGCCTGGCATGTACAGACATGGCCTCGGAACACTGGAGACCGAAAGGTCGAATGTGAATCATATAGTAGATATGATCAACATAGAGATGTTCACGATTGATGACTACTCCATCTCACGTGATGATCGTACATGGGTTAGTTGATTTGGATCACATATCACTTCGATGACTTGAGGGATGTCTATTTAAGTGGGAGTTCTTAAGTAATTTGATTAATTGAACATAATTTATCATGAACTTAGTCCTGATAGTATTTGCATATCTATGTTGTAGATCAATAGCTCGCGATATAGCTCCCCTATATTTTGTATATGTTCCTAGAGAAAACTAAGTTGAAAGATGATAGTAGCAATGATGCGGACTGGGTCCGTGATCTGAGGATTATCCTCATTGCTGCAAAGAAGAATTATGTTCTTGATGCACCGCTAGGTGACAGACCTATTGCAGGAGCAGATGCAGACATTATGAACGTTTGGCAAAGCTCAATATGATGACTACTTGATAGTTAAGTGCACCATGCTTTACGGCTTAGAACCGGGACTTCAAAAAGTTTTGAACGCCATGGAGCATATGAGATGTTCCAAGAGCTGAAATTGGTATTTCAGACTCATGCCCGTGTCGAGAGGTATGAGACCTCTGACAAGTACTTTGCCTACAAGATGGAGGAGAATAGCTCAGCCAGTGAGCATGTGCTCAGAATGTCTGGGTACAACAATCACTTGAATCAAGTGGGAGTTAATCTTCCAGATAAGATAGTGATTGACAGAGTTCTCTAGTCACTATCACCAAGCTACTAGAACTTCGTGATAAACTATAATATACAAGGGATGACCAAAACGATTCCCGAGCTCTTCGCGATGCTGAAATCGACGAAGGTAGAAATCAAGAAAGAGCATCAAATATTGATGGTTATCAAGACCACTAGTTTCAAGAAAAGGGCAAAGGGAAAGAAAGGGGATTTCAAGAAGAATGACAAGCAAGTTGTCACTCCCGTGAAGAAGCCCAAAGCTGGACCTAGGCCTGAAACTGAGTGCTTCTACTACAAAGGAAATGGTCACTGGAAGCGGAACTGCCCCCAAAAAAAACTTAGCGGATAAGAAGGATGGCAAAGTGAACAAAGGTATATTTGATATACATGTTATTGATGTGTACTTTACTAGTGTTCATAGTAGCTCCTGGGTATTTGATACCGGTTTAGTTGCTAAGATTTGTAACTCGAAACAGGAGTTGCAAAATGAACAGAGACTAGTTAAGGGCAAGGTGACGATGTGTGTTGGAAGTGATTCCAAGGTTGATAAGATCACCATCGCAGACTCCCTTTACCTTTGGGATTAATGTTGAGCCTAAATAAATGTTATTTGGTATTTGCGTTAAGCATGAATATGATTGGATCATGTTTATTGCAATACGGTTATTCATTTTTAAGTCAAAGAATAATTGTTGTTCTGTTTACATGAATAAAACCTTCTATGGTCTTACACTCAATATAAATGGTTTATTGAACATATGCAAAGTTGATAATGATAGTGCAACATGTTTGTAGCACTGCCGTTTAGGTCATACTGGTGTAAAGCGCATGAAGAAACTCCATGCAGATGGGCTTTTGGAATCACTTGATTATGAATCATTTGATACTTGCGAACCATGCCTCATGGGCAAGATGACTAAAACTCTGTTCTCTGGAACAATGGAGCGAGCCAATCACTTATTGGAAATAATACATACCGATGTATGCGGTCCGATGAGTGTTGAGGCACGCGGCGGGTATCGTTATTTTCTGACCTTCACAGATGATTTGAGCAGATATGGGTATATCTACTTAATGAAACACAAATCTGAAACATTTGAAAAGTTCAAAGAATTTCATAGTGAAGTGGAGAATCATCGTAACAAGAAAATACAGTTTCTACGATCTGATCACGGAGGCGAATATTTGAGTTACGAGTTTGGCCTTCATTTAAAACAATGTGAAATAGTTTCACAACTCACGCCACCTGGAACACCACAGCGTAATGGTGTGTCCGAACGTCGTAACCGTACTTTATTAGATATGGTGCGATCTATGATGTCTCTTACCGATTTACCACTATCGTTTTGGGGTTATGCGTTAGAGACAGCTGCATTCACATTAAATAGGGCACCGTCTAAATCCGTTGAGATGACACCGTATGAACTGTGGTTTGGCAAGAAACCTAAGCTGTCGTTTCTTAAAGTTTGGGTTTGCGACACTTATGTCAAAAGGCTTTAGCCTGATAAGCTCGAACCCAAATCGGAAAAGTGCGTCTTCATAGGATACCCTAAGGAAACAATTGGGTACACCTTCTACCATAGATCCGAAGGCAAGATCTTTGTTGCCAAGAATGGAAACTTTCTAGAGAAGGAGTTTCTCTCGAAAGAAGTGAGTGGGAGGAAAGTAGAACTTGATGAGGTAATTGTACCTTCTCTCGAATTGGAAAGTAGCTCATCACAGAAAACCGTTCCCGTGATGCCTACACCAACTAGAGAAGAAGCTAATGATGATAATCATGAAACTTCAGATCAAGTTACTACCGAACCTCGTAGGTCAACCAGATCACGTTCCGCACTAGAGTGGTACGGTAATCCTGTTCTGGAAGTCATGTTACTAGACCATGACGAACCTACGAACTATGAAGAAGCTATGATGAGCCCAGATTCCGATAAATGGCTTGAGGCCATGAAATCTGAGATAGGATCCATGTATGAGAACAAAGTGTGGACTTTGGTTGACTTGCCCGATGATCGGCAAGCCATAGACAATAAATGGATCTTCAAGAAGAAGACTGACGCTGATGGTAATGTTACTGTCTACAAAGCTCGACTTGTTGCGAAAGGTTTTCGACAAGTTCAAGGGGTTGACTACGATGAGACTTTCTCACCCGTAGCGATGCTTAAGTCCGTCCGAATCATGTTAGTAATTGCCGCATTTTATGAAATGTGGCAAATGGACGTCAAAAATGCATTCCTTAATGGATTTCTTAAAGAAGAGTTGTATATGATGCAACCAGAAGGTTTTGTCGATCCTAAAGGTGCAGACAAAGTGTTCACGCTCCAGCAATCCATCTATGGACTGGTGCAAGCATCTCGGAGTTGGAATATACGCTTTGATGAGGTGATCAAAGCATATGGTTTTATACAGACTTACGGTGAAGCCTGTATTTACAAGAAAGTGAGTGGGAGCTCTGTAGCATTTCTGATATTATATGTGGATGACATATTATTGATTGGAAATGATATAGAATTTCTGGATAGCATAAAAGGATACTTGAATAAGATTTTTTCAATAAAAGACCTCGGTGTAGCTACTTGCATATTGAGCATCAAGATCTATAGGGATAGATCAAGACACTTAATAGAACTTTCACAAAACACATACCTTGACAAGATTTTGAAGGAGTTCAAAATGGATCAGTCAAAGAAAGGGTTCTTGCCTGTATTCAAGGTGTAAAATTGAGTAAGACTCAAAGCCCGACCACGGCAGAAGATAGAGAAAGAATAAAAGTCATTCCCTATGCCTCAGACATAGGTTCTATAAAGTATGCCATGCTGTGTACCAAACCTATTGTGTACCTTGCCATGAGTTTGGCAAAAGGGGTACAATAGTGATCCAGGAGTAGATCACTGGACAGCGGTCAAAATTATCCTTAGTTAAGAGAACTAAGGAAATATTTCTCGGTTATGGAGGTGATAAAGAGTTCGTCGTAAAGAGTTACGTTGATGCAAGCTTTTACACCGATCCAGGTGACTCTGAGTCTCAATCTGGATACGTATTGAAAGTGGGAGCAATTAGCTAGAGTAGCACCATGCAGAGCATTGTAGACATAGAAATTTGCAAATATACATACGGATCTGAATGTGACAGACCCGTTGACTAAACTTCCCTCACAAGCAAAACATGATCACACCTTAGTACTTTTTGGGTATTAATCATGTGGCGATGTGAACTAGATTATTGACTCTAGTAAACCCTTTGGGTGTTGGTCACATGGCGATGTGAACTATGGGTGTTAATCACATGACGATGTTAACTATTGGTGTTAAATCACATGGCGATGTGAACTAGATTATTGACTCTAGTGCAAGTGGGAGACTGAAGGAAATATGCCCTAGAGGCAATAATAAAGTTGTTATTTTATATTTCCTTATTCATGATAAAGGTTTATTATTTATGCTAGAATTGTATTGATCGGAAACTTAAATACATGTGTGAATACATAAACAAACACCGTGTCCCTAGTGAGCCTCTACTTGACTAGCTCGTTGATCAAAGATGGTTAAGGTTTCCTAACCATGGACATGAGTTGTCATTTGATAACGGGATCACATCATTAGGAGAATGATGTGATGGACAAGACCCATCCGTTAGCTTAGCATTATGATCGTTCAGTTTATTGCTACTGCTTTCATGTATGTCAAATACATATTCCTTTGACTATGAGATCATGCAACTCCCGGATACCAGAGGAATACCTTGTGTGCTATCAAACGTCACAACGTAACTGGGTGATTATAAAGATGCTCTACAGGTATCTCCGAAGGTGTTTTGTTGGGTTGGCATGAATCGAGATTAGGATTTGTCACTCCCAGTATCGGAGAGGTATCTCTGGGCCCTCTCGGTAATACACATCATAATAAGCCTTGCAAGCAAATGACTAATGAGTTAGTCACGGGATGATGTATTACGGAACGAGTAAAGAGACTTGCCGGTAACGAGATTGAACTAGGTATGAAGATACCGACGATCGAATCTCGGGCAAGTAACATACCGATGGACAAAGGGAATAACGTATGTTGTCATAACGGTTCGACCGATAAAGATCTTCGTAGAATATGTAGGAACCAATATGAGCATCCAGGTTCCGCTATTGGTTATTGACCGGAGAGGTGTCTCGGTCATGTCTACATAGTTCTCGAACCCGTAGGGTCCGCACGCTTAACATTCGATGACGATTTAGTATTATATGAGTTATGTGATTTGGTGACCGAATGTTGTTCGGAGTCCCGGATGAGATCACAGACATGACGAGGAGTCTCGAAATGGTCGAGAGGTAAAGATTGATATACACCGAAAGTGTTCCGGAGGGTACCGGGTACATATAGGGTCACCGGAAGGGGTTCCGGGCACCCCCGGCAAAGATATGGGCTTAATGGGCCAATGGAGGGCCAGACAAGCCCACAAGGGGCTGGTGCGCCCCTCCACCAGGCCGGCCAGCCATAGGGAAAGGAAAGGGGGGAGGGCAAGTCCCTCCTTCCTTCCCCTCCTCAAGGGAGAAAGGAAAGAGGGGGGGCGCCACCTCCCCCTTCCTTCCCCTGGCGCCTATACAAGGAAGGGGGGCCGAACCAGGGCACGAGCCCAAGTGGGATTCGGCCCCACTTGGGGCGCCCCTTGGCCTCTCCCCTCTCCCTCCCACCTATATATATGAGGAGGGGGGCACCTAGCACACAGAACATCAATTGTTAGCCGTGTGTGGCGCCCCCCTCCACAGTTTACGCCTCCGGTCATATCTTCGTAGTGCTTAGGCGAAGCCCTACGCGGATCACTTCACCATCACCGTCACCACGCCGTCGTGCTGATGGAACTCGTCTACTTCCTCGACATTTTGCTGGATCAAGAGGACGAGGGACGTCATCGAGCTGAACGTGTGCAGAACTCGGAGGTGTCGTACGTTCGGTACTTGACCGGTCGGAGCTAGAAGAAGTTCGACTACATCAACCGCATTGTCAAACGCTTCCGCTTACGGTCTACGAGGGTACGTAGACACACTCTCCCCCTCGTTGCTATGCATCTCCTAGATAGATCTTGCGTGAGCGTAGGAAATTTTTTGAAATTGCATGCTACGTTTCCCAACAATTAAGTTGCATTGATTCCTACTTAAAGTGTTGTGGAAATAATTATAATTAATTAGTAATATGTGAATTTGATGTGATACAACATTGGGACAATCTGGTTCGTTGATGAATGATGGATTTGTGGTTGAGATCTAATGTTTCTGCCTCAACTCGCTTGTTTAACGGTAGTGGACATAAATCCCGAAGCTCTTAAGGCATGAAACATATCGGCATCTAGCACCAAAAAAAATTTAGATCCTAGAGAATTAATCCTTAACTAAAGAAAATTCCTTGACAACTTGCGTTGTTTGGAAGTAAACTAGAACAATGCCCGTGCGTTGCAACGGGATATAAATATTCTAGTACGTTAACTTGTGATTTACCTGTCCATAATAATGTGATTGTGTAAATAAATGTTCATCAAATTCTGCTCGTGAATTACCTTATATTTTGATCAAAAGTTTGGTAAGTAAATTAAAGTGGAATTGGTTCAGAAGGTAATTAATTAAGTTGATTGATTATCATATAGGGAATGTTGGACAAAGGGGTGCTGGGAATAAAGGTGAAATGAGAACCTTATGTTCTTTTTAAGTAGTAGAGATGACATTTCGTCACTCTATGCTTTGATGAAGGCATCTCATCAATCATCATCACGTTTTTCTTTTCTTTTAAAACGATTTTCGAGTAGATGATAAGGGTCAAGCTAAACCATGTAGACCTTTGAAGCCCACATCCTATCTACAACAAAGATAAATAAGCTGATGAATGGGCTCGTAACAAACTTAATGGCTGATCTATCACGTACCAAAAATACGCAACATAACTTCTATTATTGTTGATGTTGTACATCGCTAACAACATCCAAGTGTAAAAAAGGAGATAAAAGGAATCAAACGATTTAAAGAAACTGTAAGGTGGACCCACAAGAACATTGAAACAACTTCACGTACGATGTGAAGTGTTCAAAATTTGTAAGTCGTGCCAATCGAAGGGGTGTGCTTTGTCTTTTTTAAGCATGGTGGTTTTTTTAGAATTGAAAACACTTTATTCACTCAAAATGTTTCCAAGAGTACAGATTAAATCTGGTCTATCTAAAAGCCACACATGTCGGCCACAACCTAGGGTAGTCGGCGCCTTTGCCAGGGGAGTCCCGCTTTGGTACAACCTCTCTCATTAAGCATATAAGGGGTAATATGGATCTTTGGCAAATCATACCCACTTTCATATGTATATGTCGGACGGAGACCTCCTGTACGAGGCTCTCTATGTTAGTTCTCACGCGCCTAGTCCGGCCATTAAGTCACATCTGTCAATTTTATCTAGAAAAAGTACTGCAAAAAAGGAGATTATGAAGACTCAAACTCGAGACCATGCACTATTGGGAACCACTGTGTACCACTCGACCAAATAACTTGTTGTAATTTCATATAGCGTGAATTATGTAAAAACATTTCTGAAAAAATCAAAACTTTTCTTGAAAAAAATGTGAACAATTTGGAAATGCCGAATACTTTTTGGAAAAAAAATATTTATGAAAGTCCTTTTCAAAAATTTGAACAATTTTCAAAATTCCAAAACCTTTTCCGAAAAATGTGAAGAAATTATGGGTTTCAGAACAATTTTTTGAAATATAAAAAAAATGTAGTACATAACAGTTTATAAAAATGCAAAAAAAAATAATTGCAAATATTTAAAGAAAACATGGAAAAATATATTAAAAACATGATCATTTTTTAAACATGAGAATAATTTTAGAAATCCTGACCAACATTTGGAAAATGCAAAAAATAATTGGATTTGTGAAGAATTTATGATAGCGGGAACATTTGAAATCCTGACTTTTTTTATTTTGTGAAGAAAATTTGAAAATAAGAGTATTTCCTTAACTTATGATTTTCTGTGAAAAGCGCAAACTTTTTCATGTTCCTGAACATTTTTCAAAATTATGAACAAAAATATTTTTTTTTGAAATTTTCAAAAAAAATCGAAACAAGAAGAATATTGAAAAATGCAAAAGTTTTTATAATTTCCCAACAGGTGCCAGATGGTAGCGATGCCGTCGCCTACTTGGGCCAATGCCCAAGCATCTTTTTCTTCTGTTTTTTAGTTATTCTTCTCTTTTTTTATTAATTCATTTTTCTCCCTTTTGAACTTTATTATTCATTTTGAAACCAGCTCAAATTTTGAAATATTGTTTGGAATACCAAAATAGCAGTTTTAAGGAAAATAATTAATTCTGATTCTAAATTATTTTTTGTCAAACATTTGTTAATTTTTTTTAAGAAAAGTATTTACTATTTTCAATAACAGTTTAATTACCTGCTTTGGTTTTCGACAAGTTTTGCATTTTCTAGAGCTTTCTCGATAAAAAAAAGGCCAATAAATGACTGGACGTGTCGCAAATTGCATACGATATCGAAAATCGTTCAAACCTCACGTGGATGCATACGATGGGAATGTTCATCTGCTTGCAAAAGTTGGGGTCATTTTAGGAATGTTCAAAAATAAACCATGTTCACTGGAGGGTGTCCAGGTAGGCCGGAAGGCTCCGTTTGAGAGCATGTTGTTTCTTGATATCCTTGAATTGGCCCCAATTTTTTTCCATGGCCTTGTATCACCACTTCAACGCACCATCCCAAGTTGTTTCTGTTTTCGACAAGTTTAGTTCTGGAGTTTTCTCGGTGAAAAAGGCCCATAAATGGTCGGACGTGACACAACTTGCATACTATTTTGGAATTCGTTCAAACTTGGTAAGGATGCCTACCTTGCGCATGCACACTTGCTGGCAAAATTTGGTGTCATTTAATGCATGTCCAAAAGTAGACCATGTACTCTACACATAATGTTCGGGTAGGCCAGAAGGGTCCGTTTGAGAGCGAGTTTTTTGTCATCCGTCAAATGACCCCAAATTTCTTCCATGAGCTTATATGACCAATTCAAGGCACCATGCCAAGTTGTTTGAGTTTCGGACAAATTTTGTATTTTCTGAAGTTTTCTCGGTTAAAATGACCGATAAATGGACGGACATGTCACAACTTACATACGGTGTTGGAAATCATTCAAACGTAACATGGGCATGCCCACCTTCTTCAAAAAGTTGGGGTTATTTGAAAGATGCCCATAAATAGACCATATGCAATGGAGGGTGTTCGGGTAGGCCAGAAAGCTCCGTCTGAGAGCACATTGTTCCTTTAAATCCTTGAAATGGTCTCCAATTTTTTCATGGTCTTGTATGATCAATTCAAGCCACCATGTCAAGTTGTTTGGGGTTTCATCAAGTTTTCCACTTTCTAGAGTTTACACGGTGAAAAAAGGCTGACAAATGGCCGGACATGTCGCAACGTGTAAACGGTTTCGGAATTCATTCAAACTTGGCATGAGCGCCTAACATAGGCTTGCCCACCATCTTGCAAAAGTTGGGGTCATTTATCGATAGTCCAGAAAAACCACCAGTTGAAAGGAGTGTGCTAGACTAGGCCAGATGGGCGCATCCGTGAGCATGTAATTTTTTTCTAATTTGAATGCTTATTTTATTTGCAAAAAAATCAATATAAATCAACATAACATTTTCTTATGTCCAAACCATTTCTTGAAATTTGTCAGCAATTTTGGAATTTCAAATTACATATAATATTTTGACAAACTTGAACAGTTTTTTAAAATTGTTAAAACATTCCTAACAATAGATGAAAATTTTGAACACAAATTGAAAACCATGTATTTTTCAATAAAATTATCAAATCTTTTTTAAAAGGAAACACTTCCTAAATTTCTGAACAAACAATTCAAAAAATGGAACTTTTTTTGTAATTATAGAATATTTTATAAAATTTTATAAAATATTTGAAACAAGAACATTTATGATTATTTCTGACAATATTTCAAATTTTTTAACAGGTTTCAAAAAGAATAATAAATTTCAAAAAGTAGAAAAATGAACTAATGAAAAAATAGAAAATGTCCGGCCTAGACCCAACCAGTTGATAACAAGGCTCCCGTCGGGCGCCTAATGGGCCAGCCCAAGCATTCATGGATTTGAAAAAAAATTATCAATTTTGGAAAAAATGTTCGCGGATTTGAAGAAGCTCACAGATTTCCAAAAGAGGAGAATTCACTCACGGTCCCTAAACTGGAGGCGCTACTAACTTTGGTACCCTAACTTCATTATATCCGAAATACGGTACCTCAACTGGTTCACATACGATCCAAAATACCATATGCGAACCCCTGTGACAAATTGAGGGACCGTATTTTGGGTACATTGAAGTTAGGGTACCAAACTGAGCACGGGCTCAAGTTTAGGGACCGTGAGTGAATTTTTTTCTCTTTCCAAAAACCGTTCACTAAAAAAGGTTCTGAAAATAAATTCATGAATTTGAAATTATTTATAGAATTTGAAAATAAGTTCATGAATTTGAAAAAAGTTCACTAGTTTTGATAAAAAGTTTGTGAAATTTTCAAAGAGTTCATGGATTTGAAAAACATTAGTGCATTTGAAAAAAAATCAGTTAGAGAAAAGTTCATTGATTTAAAAAACACAAATTTTATAAAATGTTCACGACCTTGAAATGTTCATGAATTTAAGAAAAAAATTACTATTTTAAAATAAAATACACGAATTTTAGAAAATAAAAAGATAAATGAAAAAAGGAAGATAAAGAGAACTAAAAACGCAAGAAAAACCCGTCCAAAACAAAAACAAAAGGAAAAACAAACAAGAAAGCCGTTGTGTGGTTTTTAGCGTTGTTTTGAAGAAGGAAAAAAGAAGTAAACTAGGCACGTTGGGTCAGTTGTTCCACTTGGTGAATATAGTTGCACTTAACTCGGAGGTTAGGAGTTTGAATCACGCTGCCGCACATTTTGTTGAGGTTTAACAGAAAAGGAAAAGAGTAAATGGGTCGGGCCCGGAGCGGAGGGGGTGTGTGCGGTAAATAGGATCGGGCGATACATACACATGGCATGCTCGATGCGGGTGACGAATTTTCAGAAAAGACCATACCTTCATTTATTATGATGGGGTATGGAGAGATCTCTACCGTTGATGTGTTTTGGGGTTTTTAGCGAAACAGAAGCCAACGAATGAGCTTCAACATTCATACTTCTGTTCTCATGTACCATTTTGTACTGATGCAAAATCTTGGATGCGCCTCTTTATTTCATGAATAATGGCCGCTGAGGGCCTCAAATAAGGCTCCTTGATGTGTTTCACCGTTGCAGAGCTGTCCGTGGCCAAAACCACATAATTGCATGCAAGATCAAGTGCTAAAGCCATGCCTCGTTGCTAGCCAATGCCTCGAGCACTTCAGGTTCAGTTAAATCTTGGACAGAGACTGCAGAGGCGCCCAGAAAATTGCCCTCTCCATCTCGTCAGACTGCAGCATAAGCACCAACATCCTCATGACGTCCAACAGCGACATCCGCAAGGGGAGGAATCCATTTGGGCACTACATGACTCGCTTGCTTACGTCCCTGTTGCTTCGTTGCTAGAGCAGCAAGATATGTAAATAGCTTGTTATGAAGGAGAGAGTGGACAAAGGTGATTGAAACCTTTCTTCATGAATAGCCTTCATAAGCATGGTCGGTTTGATTCCTGGTGTCGTACAATACTTGGACAAGATGTATCGGATGTGTAGCACTGTACCTGTGTTGCAAGAATATAGTGCGTTGCTGCTAATTGTTCTTGCAAATTCTATGCTAGTGGTACCTAAATATAATAGGCTTATAGAGACCTAATATATTGATCAAAATTCATTATTCCGCTGATGTTCTCTTAGAGCATCTCCAGCCGTTCGGCCCCCCGGAACGCCGAAAAAGCGTCGCCGGGGGCCGAACCGGCGTTAACTTCGGCGTGGGGGCGAACGTGTTCCCAGCCGCCGCCCCCAGGTCGCCCCCAAATCGGCCAAACACAACACAAAAATCGTCCTAACTCGGCGATTTCATTCAAATTTGTACAAAAAAACAAAAAACATGATTTAAAACTACATAAAAACGACAACTACGCCGCTGCCGCCGCCCGCCTTCTACATGCCGAGGAGCCTGTAGAACCGGGTGTAGTCGCCATCGTCGTCGTCGTCATCGTCGTCGCCGCCGCCGCCGCCGTCCCTGCTGCACCCCTAACCAGGGTCGCCGACGCGCGAGGGGTTGGACGGCCCGGGTGCCTCCTCGTCGTCGCCGTCGAGGATGACAACGCCACCCTCCTCGCATCCGCGGCGCAGAGTGGCGTTCTCGTCGAAGGCACGGCGCTGGCGCTCCATCTGCTCGCGGACGTAGTCCTCCCTCGCCCACGTGAGGGCGGTCTCGGCGGCGGCGGCCATGTCTGCGTGCTCCTTCTTGACGGGGAGCAATCCCGGCTCGATCTTCGGCCTGACGAGGCGGTAGGAAGAAGGAGAGGGGCGGCCGCCCTCGTTGATGACGAGGGCGCCGCCGCACCCGCGGCGTGTCCTGCGGCTCCGGCTTGACGGGGCGGAGCGCCGGCGAACCGCAGGAAAGAGAGCCCGAGGCCGACGAGGAGGAGGTCGCCGTCTCCATTCGCCGCGGCGTCCAGGAACTACCATGGCGGCGAGAGAAGGACGGGGGCGCCGGGTACTCCAGGCGCGGCGTGTTGCCAGCCTTGATGTGGTCGAGGACGGCTTCGAGGGTGCGACCGGGCACGCCCCACCATTCTCGCCGCCCGTCGGAGTTGAGGCGGCCGCGAGGCAGGACGCCGTTTGTGGAGGCGACCTGGTTGGCGTTGCGGCGGTCGAAGTACATCGTCCACAGCGTGTGGCTGTCGGCGGCGTACCTCGGCTCGTTCCGCTTCTCCTCCGACAGCGACGAGTGGATGCGCACTATCTCGGCGTGCCGTTCTGCACCGGTGGGCACCGGGACGCCACCGACGCTCAGCCTCCACGAGCCCGGCACCCGCATGTTCGGGGGGCGCCGGGTAGTCGGCCTCGTAGAGGAGGCGCGCCTCGTCCTCGTGCAGATGGCGTCGGCCGAAGCCGTTCGCCGCCGCGGCGTCGCCTGGGTACCGCTCGGCCATTGCTCGTCGGCGGGGGAAGAGTGGGGGAGAGGGGCTTCGGTGGCGAGAGGGGACGAGAGGGGCGTCGGTGGCGAGCTGTGGCGAGAGGGGCGTCGGTGGCGAGTTGTGGCGTTGACCGGCGGGGGAGGTCGGCTTTTATAGCCGAGGATGAGCGGTGAGAGGCTGCCCGCCGTGTGCCGCGTGGTGGGAGCGGGCGGGACGCGCGTCGCCGCGCCTTCACTGCGCCGCCCGTGGGGCATCAATGGAAGGTTGACCGGCGCGGCAGGGCGGCAGCCTTGGCATTGATTCTCGCGGGAACCGAGGCGATGAGGACGACGAAGGCGGCGAGTCGCTGACTCGGCTTGCCCATTCCCGTTCGCGCCAAAATCTGTTTCTCAGGCGCCCCCCAGCGCGCCGGGTTCGGCCTGGGTCCGCCGGCGCCAAAATCGGCCCGAGCCGGCGAAAATTGGGCTTCTGGGAGCGCGGCTGGGCCGAATTTTCGGCGCCGGCGACAAAAAAGGGGCCTGGGGGGCCTATTGGGGGCGTGGCTGGAGATGCTCTTACGGAGACATTATTCTGATGATGTTTGGTCGTTCCGTGGTCTTGGAACCTCGATTTACGTTTTATTATGTTTGAGATGTTTTGTACTTCCGGTAAGCTTTTATAATAGATCTGTTCATTTTCATAAAAAAAATATCGTGTGTTCATCTAAAGTAATCGCCACATATCATCTATAGGAAAAGTCAAGATATGAAATTGGTGAATATTTGATAATACAAACCACTGTGCAAAAACAAAAGACATCGGGTATTAAAAAGTTTTAAATTTTGGAACTTAATTCTGCAGCTTTCTCACATTTCGTGAAGAAAAAATATGTAAGAACAAATTATGAAAATCATTAAAAAATGTGAAGTCTTTGAACTATATAGTATTAATTTAAAGTGTCCTAAATTTTCATCCATCTTTATAAGCGTTTTAAAAAAAACTTTACTTCGATTACGTGATTTCTCAAATTTACTGGTAATTTTTTCAATATGTTAAATCTTTAAAATATCACAGGAAAGTTTGCAGATATCATGTAAAGATTGGAAATAAATTGGGCTCGGTTTCACAACATTAATGTTAGTTGTTTGATTGTGATGCTAATAATAGAGAAATTTGGTCAGGGAAATCAAACACTAAATGGTGGGTTCCGCCATGAGAAAATGTTAAATGAACCAAACATTAAATTTCAAATTCAAACCGGAGTGATAGCTAATTGAATGATAGTGGGCTCGACTTGACATATCATTATTATTTTTTAATAAGCAACAAACAATAATTACACACCATATACACCATAAAATACATAGCCTGTTGCACATGCGACACTCTCTGCCCGCAGCAGCGTCTTGACCATGTGCACCACAACATTTTTGCTTAATTAAACACTACGTTACCACTACATAGAGCTAAAACAAACTAAAACGGGCTAGAAAAAGGCGATTTACTCGTCGTCGGAGTAGAGCTCTATCACCGCCGTGCCGGGACCACTGGCCTTGTTGTCGTCGGTGGTGAGCCGTATCAAGGGCATGTCGTCGGAGTCCTCGCCTTTGAGCTCGGCGAACATTTGCTCCCAGTCGACTTCGCGGATGAGCAGGTCGCAAAAGTTCCCCATCACCCCGCGCTCGTTCTCGATAGATCAAAGATGGCGCGTTTCTAGGCGACGAGGTCGGCGTTGGCGAGCAGCTCAGCCACGACGATGTCAAAGCTCTTGGCTCCAACATGCTCCTCCGTCGTGCGGTACTCGGCCTCCTTATCGAACGCGGCGTGGTATTGTGCTCCACTTCCTCCTACGAGAGGAGGCAGATAGCGTTATCGCCGTCCTCCCCGCCTGTGCTAGAGACCTCGAATCCGGCAGCAGTAACGAGCCCCTCCTCGACATCCATGGCGTAGTTGTCTTCCTCCTCCTCCTCCTCTGAACTCGGCTCCTCCAAGCTTGGGTCCTCATTGGCGGCCACACACTCCTTGGTGGCAAGTTGGGTGCGCCACTCGGTCGAGAGCACCGTGTAGTACATCGGGCAGCAGTTAGGCAGCTTGGGGGCGCAACGACGAGTCCAGGGTGGCGGGGGCAACACAAATCGAACGTGAAAAGAGGGGAATGGATGCTAGTCACGGCGAGGTAGGGTTTTGGGCTGAGCCGGTGCGGTTTTACAGCCCGTGGCCAGCCAATCGGGCTGTGCACCGGCAGCTGCACGATGGATGTGGTGGGAGGAGGTTGGCTCTAGCTTTACTAAGAGTTTTTTTTTTTTTGCGAGTGAGCTTTACTGAGAGTTGATCGTGTGGCAATCAATCTGATCTGTGTGCGTACGTGTTATTGTTTTCGGCCGGATCGATCGGATCCTGGTTGTTGTGTACGTGCATATTGGAGTTGGATAGCAAGCTTTGTACGGGGGGCCGCTGAGGCGCTAAGGTGCCTTTCGGCGTAAAGGAACTTCGTCGAGATCGTCACCAAGCGTCGTCCTTCGTCGTCGGTCATCGCGTGTCGCCAGAAAGTACTCGGCGACGCCGTCTGGGCCAACATAGACGACAAGGGTAAAGTTGATCGTGTAGACCTTCCACCTCTCACTCTTGGCAAAAAGGTTAATACGCACCGGAGTAGGGAAGCACCTCCAACATCGAGCGACGAGCGACGGTGAGTCCATCTCCGGCCGTCTCCCCTTTCCCTCGACGGATCTGTGCTCTTCTCGTTGAAATCTTTCTTCTTCAACACGTGCTTTCTTGTTCACAGATCCAACAGCTGCGTTGAACAAGACTAGTTTCTCAAGGGATGGCACGAACAAGACTCCTTGACAAGAATAGGCACACCATCCTATCAGTGACGGTGACGGTGACGCAGTGGGCGCTCCTCACCGCCTGCGTCTCGGCCTTCTCCGTCGCCATGCATGGGCGTCTGCTTCGCCCTGCTCGACCCCTGCAGCCCTAATTCCCCTGTGTTCCACTACCCCTTGCCTGGTGCGTTCTGAATTTCCCCTGCGTTGGTTCGTCCTCCACAGTCCTCTCTTCTTTCTGCGTTGGAACCCGTGGCGAACCCCCTAGGGACCGGGATGCTGTGCTGCGTCGCGCTCCAGGCGGCCGCAGCGGTGCTGGCGCTGCGTCTCCCGTGCAGGTGCAGCCGTCGCTGGGTCCGCCGCGCCCTCGCGTACCTCGCGCTCACCCTCACCATCGTCGGCCACTGCTTCCTCGCCGCCCAAGTCCGCCTCTTCCTCGTCGCCAACCCAGGAGACCTCTTCGTCGGGATCCCCTTGGCCGGGTACATCGCCGTCTTCGCGGTGGGTGACAGCATCGTCTTCCTGGCCCTCCTGGCTCCTGGGTGGTGAGCAGTAGGACTGGGAAGCAGGGCAGCAGTAGGCGATTAATCAGTTGAGCTAGCATCTGCTCATGAGGATGAGTGGATGACTGAATAATTAATGTGGAGTATGCATTATATATGCTGTGTGTTAATCTAGTACTCCCTCCGTCCCAAAATAAGTGTCTTGAGAGCTTAATACAAATTTGTACTAGAGCTAGTACAAAGTTGAGACACTTATTTTAGGACGGAGGGAGTAGTAGCTAGTGTAGTGTTAATTGGATAGATCGACCATGCTAGTTGGTACATACTCTTTTTCTGTGTGGTATGATCAGACTTGAGTTATATGAATGAAATTGATGTTGGTGAAATTGGTACTGTAGTTTATATGGATGTCGTACACATGTTCTTTCTGGTGTTGAAAATTGTTTTCCATTCATTCCTGCAACCAGTATAGTTGGAATCCATCAGAGTTCAGCTGGATTTTTCGGTGGGGATCTTGGGGTGTCATGCTTCTGATTGAGGTCCTCCTTATTTTTGATGTCTTTCTCCACTACACGCCACGCTGCAGAGTGCAAAGAGACAAAGAGACCACAGGGATGGACAGCCGCGCAACTCCCGTTCTTTCTTTTCCCCTCCAAGACTTGTCCTCTCGTTCTTGCCACACTTGTCCTGCTTTTCTCAAGCACACGCCCCATCCTGCACCTTAATGCTCTTTCTTTACCAGTCTATGACTAGTCAATACGCCTCATTTATATTTCCGATAAATACTTTAATTTTTATTTTTATTGCATGCAAGTCTTTTTTCATCTTTAGTTGGTTGGAGTTATTTTGTTTTGTTTGGGTTTTATAGGAAGGAAAGTAGATGTAGATTTGTTTCAACAAGGTTCATTGGTGCAATAGATTTATTTATAACACGTTTACATCCATTGAAATTGCTATTTTTGTCGTGGCATGTAGAAATGATTGTCTAGAACGATAAAGAACGTTCCAGGTGCCGTCCATTTTGTGTTTCTTTCTATAGAACAGAAGTGTTTTATGGATCATGCGATTGAAGTCTTCAATGAACCGTGATTTATTTATGGCAAAGAGTTAAGTAATACAGATGCGGTGTAAAACAAATTATTCTAAGTAAGGTGCAATAATTGAAAACTCTTTTTTCAGTTTGTTGTGTGTGGGTAAATCATTAGTGTTTTTTCATTTGCGCCCTTGCGGAATTTCTTCAACATGGATGTGAGGCCTGGTGACATTCCATAAGGGAAGCAGAATCAGTGTTGTATTGTTTCTTAATTGTATTGTAAAATATATTGTGGCTGTCTATATCTTGTTTTCTTCTGATTGAGGCATTTCATTTTTCTACAAAGCAGAATTTGCTTATGGTGGGGTTGCAAGCAGATAATTCAGTGGTGCATCAGTTGGTAGTAAAGAGGACCAAGAAGACTGTTTAGTTGGGCCTGGAAGCATATCGCTGCCTAATGGCAGTTGAGCTAGAAGGTCTATGTTCGTCATATGCTCCGTGGATTGCACTTGGAAATAGCAATAATTGTTGTCCAGTGATTTGCTACTTAGTGTCATCGTAACGATGATTTTTCCTATAAGCTCTGGTATTTTGCGTTGTATATCCGTTATTGTTCCGTTTATTCGCGTTTACTGTCTTGGTTTATTGTTTCGGGTTACTGTAATTAGTTTATTTGGATTTCTGCTCCAGTTCACTACTTTTTGCTTTTTGGGTTTATTTGGGTTTGCTGATATGGTCGGGTTTGGTGTTCTAGTTTTACAGTTCAGGTATTGTACTGTTCACACAGTTTGTTGTTCTAAGTTACAATTCGGGTATTGTTCCAGTTTATTTTTTGAGTGGGTTAATGTTTTCGGTTTGTTCAGGTATTTTTTTTGTTCCACTGGTTTTAATGTTCAAGGTTATTCGGCTTTGTTGTTTCAGATTATTTGGGTGATTATTTCGTTTAGTAGTTTTGGATTTATTCGAATACAGTTCCGATTTGTTCAGGTAATTGTTGGTGCACTGTTCACTGTTGCCGTGGTGTAAAAATAGACAGTAATCCATGAAGAACTTATTCTGCCCACGGATTATTGTTCGTGCAAATACATTGTTCTAGTTTACTGTTTTGTGCGTCGACAACATCATCATAAAAAAGGAGCGGAGATGATCGAGGCGGCTCTGCATCGGTACGCCGGTGGAGAGAAATGATGTGTAAAAGAATCCTAAATTTTAACCTGTAATAAAATCTTAGTTTTTTAATCTAGTGTGTATTTTTCCTCTGAAACATTGTTCACATGAGGAACTATTCACAAATAGCTACTGTTCACGCACGTATTGTTCACAGCTGGACACTTTCCGTATTTTCTATTCACTGCTAGACACGTAATTGAACAGTAGCAGTAAGGAAAAAAAGTCAAAAAAATGTAGAAAAAGGGAAAGCTTCTCGCTTTAGTATAGGTACTTATATATCTCTTTCATTTCTTTTAAACTATATTTCAGTAAATTGGCATTCAATATTTTTGCAGAGCTACCTTGTAGGTCGATCAATTAATTCTAGGTTGATTAATTTGACTGATATACATGAGACGAACATGGACGATGATCGTGAAAGTTCAAGCATTTTACAAAAAGTTCTCATGTAAATGAGGGTCTATATTTGTACAATTAAAAAAATGTTCATGACATTTAAAACAAGTGCATGCATTTAGCAAAAGTGTTTATACAATGTAAAAAAGTTTGCGTAATTTACAAAAAATGTTTCGTACCATTCATAAAACTGTATGTATGATTTTTTTTAACTGTTCAGGCTTTTCAGAAATATGTTCGTGACATTTTAAAAAAAATGAAGTCTAAATAAAAGTTTCATATCATTCAAAATAAATGCATGTGACCATTTTAGAAAAAATTCACGTGTTTCCAAAAATGTTCATGACATTTAAAAAATATTTATACAATGTAAAAAAATGTTCACATAATTTTATAAAATGTTGCATACCATTCAAAAAATGCCAACCTGTATTTGAAAAATGTTTAACAAGTCTTCTAGAAAATGTTCAAAACTGTATTTACAAAATGTCCTATCATGTATTTTAAATAATGTTCAATATTTTAATAATGTTCCTCACATACAAGAAAAATGTACAATGTGTGTTAAAAATGGCGACATGTATTTAAAAAAAGAAACATAAAAAAAAGAATGAAGAAAACCGATGAAGAAAAAATGAAAATAAAGAAGAGAAACATGAACGGAAAGTCTCATAAATTGGTTTGAACCGAACCACAGAAGATTTTCAAAATCCTTCCACGAAGCTACAGTGTTGGGCCAGCTCGCTAGCCTTGCGCAAGAGGCAAGATGAGCTGGAAATTGGTTTTTCCTATTTGCCGCTCTTCGCGGCAAACTGCCGGAGCGACACACAGGGGGGCACCGACGCCCGTTCGTGATGGGCCAGCCCGTTAAAATTTTCAGCCATTCCGGTTTCGCGAACTTTCTAGCTGGTTCCCAGCCGGTTTTCTCTGGTTTTGGGAACCTTCTAGGAGGTTCTTGAACCGTTTTTTTTCTGTTTCTTTTTTTTTTCTTTTTCACTTTTTTGTTTTTCTTTTTTCTGTTTTCAGTTTTATTTTCGTCTTTTCAAAAAATGTTTGTGTTGCTCATAAATTGTTCAAAACTTCACGAAATGTTCCTGTTTCAAATTTTCTTCCCAAATTTTTTAAAAATGTTCACACTTTCAAAATATTGTTCAGAAGTTCAAAATATGTTCTTTTCAATTTTGGTTCAGAAATTTAAAATATGTTCTTGATTTCAAATTTTGTTCACCTAGTTGATTTTTTGTATTTCTCTTTTTTTTCTCTATTTCTTTTGTAATTCTTAATCTACTCGTTTTTTCTTTCTATTTTTATTTTTCAGAATTCAAAATTTTGTTTGAAATTTCAAAAAACGTTCTGAATTTAAAATTTGTTCCTGCTTTTTTTATTTTGTTCAGAAGTTCCAAAAAACTTAGTGATTTTTACAACATGTTCACATATTTCAAAAAATGTTCACCTTTCAACAAAATGTTCCCATTTCAAAAAATGTTTTTAATTTTAAAAAAAATGTTCACCTTGCAAAATATGTTCATAACTTCAAAAAATGTTCTGCTTTTCAATTTTGGTTCACAAATTCCATTAATGATCATAATGTTCGCTTTTTCTAAATTTTGTTCAGAGTTTCAATTTTTTTTCACAGATGCAAAAATGTTTCTTTTGTCCAAAATGTTCTTGTTTTAAAATTGTTTATTTTTCTGACATTTGTTCATAAATCCAAAAAAGTTGTTCACAAATTCGAAAATTGTTCGTGTTTGTCAAAAAAATGGAATTGAAAAAAGGTTCCCGCTTTTCAAAAAAAGTCACAAATTCACACATTCTTTCAGTTTTAAAATCTGGTTACAAATCCAAAAAATGGGCAATTTTTTCAATACTTGTTCGTGTATTTTGAAAATTGTTCAGAATTTCTTTTAAAAGTATTCAAATTTTTATATAAATGTTCAAAAAAATGGAAAATGTTTTGATAAGTCACTATCTTTAGTACTAAAAGATTCCGCGCTGAATGTTTGACAGTAGCGTTGATCAGCTCCGGTGGTTAGGTACCGTCTCCACAAGTGCCGGGTCGCGAGTTCGAATCCTGGTTGAGGCAGCTCCTTTTTGCGTTGTATTTTCCGCCACTGGCTGCTCCCGTGTGGGCCGGCCAGACGAAGACCACCCTAATGCGAAGCCCCACCAATCAACCGCAAAATGCGGCAGATAGGAGGTCCCCTGGAAATTCCTAACGTACGCACATTGGCTCAAGTTGTGGGGCCTCCTATGTGCCGCTTACTGCGGCAAACTGCCGATGCTTTGTAAAGGGAGTAGCTGACCTGGGCTGGCCCATTTAGGTAGGGCAACGTAAAAAATCAACGCCGGGTCGCGAGTTCGAATCCTGGTTGAGGCAGCTCCTTTTTGCGTTGTATTTTCCACCACTGGCTGCTCCCGTGTGGGCCGGCCCAGACGAAGACCACCCTAATGCGAAGCCCCGCCAATCTGCCGCAAAATGCAGCAGATAGGAGGTCCCCTGGAAATTCCTAAGGTACGCACGTTGCCTCAAGTTGTGGGGCCTCCTATGTGCCGCTTACTGCGGCAAATTGCCGATGCTTCGTAAAGGGAGTAGCTGACCTGGGCTGGCCCATTTAGGTAGGGCAACGTAAAAAATCAACAATACAAAACGGACCTTGGCTGGAATCGAACCAGCGACCAGCAGTACACACAACCACGCACCTAGCCAGTGCGCCAACCTAACTCTAGTGCAAAATTAGCAACGTGATATTTAAAGAACGAACTGCTACGCCAAAACTAAAACAACAACCCGCAAAACATTCCCAAAAAGATGCGTGTGGGGGATTGAGCACACGACCTCAACATAGTGAACCACGTCTCTAGCCACTCTGTTCATTTACTTGCTTGTCTAAAAATGCTAGCTCAGTTAATATAAACAATACGCGGCAAAAGAAAATGAAGTTCTTTTGAAATTTCAAACGTGGTTTATTTTTCACAAAAGTATATATATTTAGAAAGTTGAAGATTTTCAAAATTTGCTAACAAACTTTTAAAGACTCGAACATTTTTTTGAGAATCTGAAACATTTTTGGAAAAAGAAGGAACAAAATTGAAAGCGAGAGCATTTTTCGCAATTACGAACAACTTTTTCAAAATACGAACATTTTTTTAAGAACAGGAACAAAATTACTAAAACAATGACATTTTCTGAAATTAATAATATTTTTTGAAAATGCTAATATTTTATAAAACTCTTGCAAACATTTTTTCAATTTGTGAACAAATTACGAAAACGTAGACTTTTTGAATTTGGGAATAAATTTTGTAATCAGGAACATTTTGTTGTAAAAATGCGAAGATTTTTTATAAAATGAACAATTATTTCAAAACACGAACATTTTATGAATTTGCAAACAAATTTTGGAAACATGAACATTTGCTGAATTTGTAAACAATTTTTTAAAACAGAAATTTTTTTGAAATCTGTAAACATTTTTTGAAAATTTATAAATGCGAACATTTTCAGAAATTGTAATCTTTTATGAATTTCTGTACATTTTGGAAATTAAGTGAACAAATTTTAAAATACTATTTTTTGTAATTTCTGAACAAAATTTGCAAACAGGAACAAAATCTGGAACAATAAACAAATTTTAAGAAATACAAACATTTTAAATTGCTTACAATTTGTTGAGAAAAGAAATTAACTTGAAAAGGAAAAAGGAAAGAAAAGAAAAAAAGACACAAAAGGGAAAAAGGACAGAAAAATAAAAAAGCATAAAATATTTTTAAAAAAACGAGAAATAGAAAAAACCGGTTCAGGAACGTTCCAGAAGGTTCAGAAAACCGGTAAGAATTTCCTCAAGTTGTCCCTGTCGCACAGACCCGAGGGGGACTAGCCACCGCGATGGGCCGGCCCAATTACATGATCACATATGCGCTACAGTGTCCCATTTTGGGAATCTTCTAGGAGGTTCGTGAGCGGTTTAGGGAATCTTCTAGAAGGTTCCTGAACCGGTTTTCACTGGTTTTTATGTTTCATTTTTATTTTTCTTTCACTCTCGTTTTTTCTGTTTCATTCTTTATTTTTCTTTTTTTGTTTCTTTATTTCATTTTCTATTTCTATTTTATTTTCTTTCCTTCTCTTTTTGTTTTCAGAATTTAAAAAAAATAAAAATTTAAAAATGTTAAGAAGTTAAGAAAATGCTCTTGATTATAATTTTTATTCACAAATTCAAAAATGTTCTTCATATTTTCAAAAATCTTCGCATCTTCAAAAAAATGTTCGACATTTAAATAAGTGTTAGAAGTTCAAAAAATGTTCCTGTCTCAAAATATTGTTCACAAATTACAAATAATGTTCACTCTTTCCAAATTTTGTTCAGAGTTTCAAAATATATTCGCAGATGCAAAAATGTCCACTTTTTCCAAAAATGTTCATATTACGAAAAACTGTTCTTTTTTTTCAAAATTTGTTCACAAATTGAAAAAATCTCCTGTTTTCGCACATTCAAAAATTGTTCGCATCTGTTAAAAGTTCTCAAAATTTGTTCACAAATTCATAAAAGTTTCCATTTTTATATTTGCTCGCTGATTCAAAAATTGTTCACATCTTTAAAACTTGTTTACGATTCTCAAAAAATGTTCCTGCTTTTAAAAAACACAAATTCAAACAAGTTCCTGTTCTTAAAAAAAATCACAAATTAGAAAAAGTTCCTTTTTTAAATTAATCACAAATTCAAAAATTGTTCGCATTTTGTCAAAACTTGTTCGTGATTGTCAAAAATTGTTCGGAATTTGAAAAAATGTTCCCTTTTTTCATGATTTGTGCACAAATTCAAAACATATTTCTGCTTTATATTTGGTTCACAATTTAAAATAGCATTCGTGTTTTTTAAACTTAAAATAAATTCTTGTTTATCAAAAGAAATTCCCTTTTGCAAAATTGTCCACAACTTCAAAATTGTTCCTGTTTTTAAAATTTGGTTACGAATTCGAATAATTTCTAACTTTTTTTTTAAAGTTGTGTGTGTTTTTGCCAAAAAGTTTCGACTTTAAAAAATATATTCAGAATTTACAAGATCAGATTAAAAAAAGGAAAATTAATGTGAATCTGCCGATGTGACTAGTTCTAAAGTATTCGCATTGCCATTGCACCACAAGCATGAATCAGTTGTAGTGGCTAGCTAGGTGTGTATACAAGAGCACGATCGCGAGCTCGAATCCTGCACAAACACATTACGTCGTACAACCCCCTGCCCCAGTTTATGGGGTGAGTATCTGGTGATACAGCACGTCATATGATACGTTGATCCCGGGAAATACCCTTTGGCTCCCGCATGTATATACACCCTATATGGGGTATTTTTTTTAAATAATTAAACAAAAAGTCAAAGTACTTCAAAAGTATTTTTAGATTAAACTTGACTTACTTGCGCACTAGTATATAAATTTTCACAAAAAAACCTACGTTGACTTCACAGCGAAAAAAGACAAAATTTATTTGCTATTATAGGTCACTATTCATGCTATTTTGATCGAAAATTTGTCTTTTTTAAAAGAAGTCAAAGTGGAATTTTCTTTTTGTGGAACTTTTCTCACTAATACAATGAAAGGTCAAGTTTATTTCAAAAATATTTTCAGAAATTTTTTACTTTTTGTTGAATTGCTAAAAAAAAATCCCATATAGGGTACATATGTATACCCAGGAACCAAAAGTTCCCCTCCCGCTGATCCCCTACTATGTGGGGCGTTGGATCTGTACTGGAGGGACAGGATGGAGCACCGTCCCATCCCATTGCATAATATGCAAAAGGCACCCTAGACTATTTTGTAATTGAGCGACAAGTCTGGTTCTCTTCGTCCTGTTCACCTCGTATGGATCTTGCTCGTTCCCCAGCCGCCGCCGCCGCCTGGTACGTGGGTTGTTCCACCGCCACCGCCACAGGCAGCCATGGCGGCAGCCACATCCACTTTTGACAGCCTCAATAATACTCAGCCTATTCATTTCACGCGCGCTTGCCTAGTCCGTTGCCCAGGTCCGATCCAAACTGTTGACGGTACTCAGCGGGCCGAGACAACCCTCTCCACCGCAGCCGGAGCCGGAGAATGTACGCAACAAGGATCGGGCAAGAGGCAGCGCCGTCTTCTTCGTTATATTCTGGGTTGTTTTTCTATTGTTTGATTTTTTGATTTTGCTTTTGTTTTAGTAGTCGGTGTCGTTTGGGTGATTCTTCTCCGAGCTGCTGGAGTGGGGTACCAAGGCGCAAGTCCAGGCTGTGCCCCCGACTACCATGGGACATGTCCAATCATCACCAGCGGCTGAGCTCAATCTACAAGCTATCTGTGTCGGTTGCAGCGGTTGGAGCTCGATCTACATCCTACAAATGTGTTTGATATGTGCACTGGCGGTTCTTGACCAGCGCAGAGTTGTACTCGATGCTTGCTGGTGGTCCGTTCGTCGGAAAGTGCAACACATATCGAAGGTGCCGAGCTCTATCTAGTTAGTTCATCCTCTAATCCCATAGTGTTTGTCCAACATCTACTTTTCAGAATATATATGATTGTTTTGTGAGGTTTTCTCCACAATGTAACCCTTAATAGCATTCGGAAAAAAATGTACTCCCTCCGTAAAGAAATATAAGAGCGTTTAGATCACTAAAGTAATGATCTAAACGCTCTTATATTTCTTTACAGAGGGAGTAGCACTTAATGAGTGGAAGCCTGCCATGAAAGATTGTACAGAAGTCTTTCTGTTATAATGAATTTTCAGTAGTAAATAAGTTTGAGCACATAGAGATACACAAGAATGCGCTTCTTTGTTTGGCAAATTCCTTGGCAAGTCATGGGTTAGTTTTAGACAGGACTGGAGTGTCACAACACTTACACTTGATGTGGCTAACTAATTCAAACTCCAAAGGCAACTGAAGATATTCTCAGTTCTGAGCAACTCGAATTAGAAAAGTTTGAAGGCTAAAGTAAGTTATTCACGATGTAATAAGCAAATTTACTTTAGCTGGAGCTGCACTTGATGATCCCTTATTATGTGAAAGGGCAAGAGTCAGCTTAGATAATAATAACAATCATCTATCTTATGATCGGTTAATAAAAAGTTGTCCTGAAGCAATTCTAGGATGTAGCCGTTCCGAAACGAAGTTTATAGCAAAACTAGGACCAGCAGTAGAAATACCTATATCTTTCAAGGCAATTCAGATATTGAAGTTCATTACATTCTGTGAGTTGAAGATATTGATATCTGAAACAAATAGTTACATGCATCACTATGCTATTACACAATTGTATGACATCTATTAACTAGTAGTATCAAGCAGGATGTGTACATGTCGAAGCATTATCACAAGAATCCAACAGTCTCATCCTTAAGAATCGTCCCTTGGTGTGTAATCATTTGTTGATCTGCTGGGTACACATTCTGCCCTGGCCAACCATGAGGGGTTTGCACATACAGTGACGTAGCTGATGTCATTATTCAAAAAAAAATCATTTCTGTTAGTTAAGCCAAATATTTCCTTATTATTTTACTTCACTACTGATATGTAAGACATTGATATTTGAAAAGGCGCATAAGCTTCCACACCAAAAAATCATTGGGAACAACCAGAAGCATGCATTGCTATTTTCTTTATTATTTTGCTTCACTAGATATTGGTTCACAACATTTTGTAGACTTGAAAATAGTATGGGAGCAGTGCATGTAACTGAGTTCCTTCCATGAAATATATATATGCCAGCCTAGGGTTTTTTAGTTATCAGAAGATGGTTTGCTGTGTATGCATATCATGAATGTGCTTGGCCTTTTTATGCACACAATTAGTGGAAGCTTTTAGATGTTCTGGAATTGAGCTTTTGCATGTACTGAACTGAGTTTTTAAATACACCATGTTCTAATCAGGCATAAAACAACTATCAATCGTGCATCCTATTTGTTTACAAGCATACATCTGAATTCTGATTCTGAAGATTAGTTTTTTTGTTGAGGGCCAGCACTTAAGACAGAGTCCTTGGCCTGCCTGCCGTAGAATCATTTATGAAGAGCATAGGTGTTGCCTTCTGTTGTCTTCATATGCATAGTCCAGTACTCATTTTTCCTTGATCCAATACTCCTTTTTCCTTGATGCAAGCAAAATGGTGTAACATTCAGACTGAGTTCGCTTTCGCTTTCCCCTCCTCCTCTACTGTAGCGAGCGGGGCGAAACCGGAGGCGACAGCTCTTCCCCAGTCAAGCGCCGGCGAGGTCGGCGGTTCCCTCCCCCTCCGTCTGCCGCTGCGGCGGCGGGAGGGTGGGGGAACCCTGGTCCTCCGATTCCGGCATGTAGATAGGGCTAGGGATAGGTTTTTCTGGGGCGCCGTTCGGGTGGTGGTGGCGGCGCCGCGTCGGATTTTGCTGCCGCAGCTCCACCTCACCCATGGCGTCTTCCATGGCGGCGTGTCGGAGCTGGCGGCGTGGTGTTCCCGCCGCTCGTGCGCGACGGCTGGATGTGTCTCTCGCGACGACGGCGCCTGGTGGATGGCGGCGGTTCGTCGGCGTGCTCGTCTGCTGGGGTTTGATCTACCTCGTTTTCGTCTTCGGCTGGAATCGACGAACCCTCGGCGTAGATTCCTGCCACTCCATGTGAGTGGTGAGGCTAGGGTGGCCTTCCCGCTGGTTCTTCCCGGCGGCGGGATTGGTCTGCTTTTGGGGCTCTTCTCTGCGGGCGTGGGTTGCTCGCCGAGGCGGTGGGTGACCACGGTTCCGATTTGGTGTTCTTCCAGATCCCCTCCGACGGGGTGTTCTTCGTCGGCCTTGGATCTGGGTAGAGGAGCGGTGTTGCGGGGCTGTCGTGGCGGTGGCGGCGGCCTCGTGGATGCTTTTGTGCCGGGGCTCTTTCCCGGCTTTGCTGGTGCACGCTCCGGTGCCGGTGAGGAGCTCTGCGACTTGTTGTACAGGGGCAGCTTCAGAAGCGCTTTCGGTGCTCTGCCGGGGAGTCCGGGTAGGTGCTGGCTCGGCCGTGGTTTTGTGGTAAGAGGATTGGCGGCCTCGTCTGTTTTTTCTCATCGTCGACGATGGAAGATGGCGGTGCCGTGCTCGTCGAAGTTGTGGGGTGTGTCCCCACCGGTGATCTCTATCTCCTATGTGCCCTACCGGTCTGGGAGGGCCTCAGGTGGACGCCATAAAGCAGCTGTTCTGCGAGGGGCTTCGACAGAGCCTGGGTGTGCGGGATTCTTGCTGTTCTTCGCCCTGGCGGAGGCACGGCGGGAGGTTGTGGCGAGCGGCTGTGCTGGTGATTGCAAGGACCTTGAGGGGCCTTTCTTGTTTTTCAGGGTGGTTTCTGCAATTGTATCGGGCTCTCGGCTCTACTGGGTGCTTCTAGTGTGCGTTGGCGTGTTTGAGTCCTGTATCTCGTTTTATCTCTAATAGACGCGTCAATTTTCTCAAAAAAAAAATGGTGTAACATTCTTGATTATCTCCATCGTCATGTACAGTCATGTATCATCTTTCATAAATCTAAGTATGTTATGCCCGAGTTGCACCATTTGGGAGATATTTAACTTCCCATGTGTAAAATGTAGTTGGCCTGGCATTACACTGTTTAGTATTTTGTACACAGTAGGAATCTTGCTATAGATACACACTGAAAGTCAAAAAGCATGCTAGTAGAAAAATGTGTTTTGTCAGCTACCTATCTATTTCAAAATTCAGTATAACACTTGCTTTGGAATAGTTATTTCTAGAAATTGTCTGAGCATGATGCATGTATCTTTTAATTTTTTCTAGAGAAAACTTTACGAAACGAGTTTGCTACAACTCGAGGTCTTGTGCATGGAAGAGAATTTACACATTCTACTCACTCTGTACTAATCAAAACATATGTGTGGATACTCTGCTCATTCTGAGTCTTGCTGCTGCTTAATTATAAGCGCTTCTTTTACGAGCTTCTATCTTACGCAAATAATGTAATTATTTCGCAGCTTGCTTTCATGGCTTTGGATCTTGCTTGAAAAAACTATAAGTGGAAGTGTTTTCTTGCCGCAGCACAAGCTCGGCAGCAGCCGCTATGACCCCAATCTCCGGACTACTGTAAGCAGAGGTTGGTTGTGCAAGTGGTCAAGCTGCTGGCACACAAGGCCGAACCTGATGCCCTCGACGCCACCATAGAGGAGCTTGCTCGATATCGGTTTTGGATTACTGTCATGCCACAAATAAGAGAAACCTTGTTGAATATGTATGAACTTGTAAAAAGAGAACTTATTTTAGCCATACTGGTTTTTGGTTGTCGCTTGTTCTACTGACGATTGCTTATTTTAGCTGTACCCGATTTTAGCATTTGGTACATTATTGCTTATTTGTTTCAGCCGGGCAAGATTTCATCTTTACATTTCTTGGTTGATTGATCCCCTGTGAAGTAACCGAACATGGCCTAATGATGTGGTTTAAGTTTGATCAATCCACGTCTTTTGGTTTGGTTCAGATAAGACCGACCGGGCGGCTACAGTATTCAATACTTGTTGGTAAAACTGAGAACAATGGGGATCTTGAGGAGAGATGTGGAAATCTGCTTTGAGTTTGTAAAGACATGTTGTTTTGGGGGTTGCAGATGCAAATGCACCAAGGGGGCATCTGTACATGATAACTGAGTTGATCATGTCCCTTGCATGTAGATCCAACGCACCACACAGTCCTGGAGCAGTGTATCATGTGATGAGCCGTATCACAGATATTTTCCCCAGTTTATGTGCAGTGCGTAGAGGGCATGTTGTTGTAGCACGTGGCAATGCTTGCAGTTATCTTGAAGGGCGCTTATAGGCGCCGGCGCGTCGGCCGAAAGTTTCGGCCGGTCCAGCCCAGGCCGTTGGATGTGAGCCGCGCTGCTGTTGGATCCAGACAAAAAAAAACAAATCGCCCCCAGCTTCTTCTTCTTCCTCCTCCTACGCATCTAGCCGCCGTGGATGAGCGAGGCCCTCGAAGCACCACCGAGCTTCGCCGTCCCCGACGCCAGTCACCGCCCTCGCCGCCGGTTGCCGCCCTCGCCTGCGTTTCACGCCGGCTGGACGCATGCAGCAGCCTGTGCCCCGGTTGTAGCTCCCCCCTGCGACGGTCGGAGCTCCGGTGGCGACGATCACTGGTCGCGCGCCTTCGACGACGAGCTCACGACTGAACCGAGGCAAGGCTTGAACCGGCGCACATGCCCTGTGTTGCAAAACGCTGGAAAAAAAGCTTCAACCCCTAGATAGAAAAGCTTCACCCAGCACTACGAATCAGGGGGGATTTGCAACTGCTGGTGCGAAAATGCTTCAACCTTAGATGAAAAAAGTTTCAACCATATGATAGGAGAGAGCTTTAACCAAAGCGCTGCTCAAAACGAAAGAAGTTTCAAACGTTTACAAAAAAGTTTCGAGCGTGGATGGAAAAAGCTTCAACCGTGTATGAAAACAGCTTCAACCGTTGGACAAAAAAGCTCCAACCAGACACTGCAACCAGAGAAAAGTTGCAATCGTTGACAGAGAAAGCTTCAACCATATATCGAAAAAGCTTCAAACGGCTATCGGCGACGGAAAAGCTGTGGTTGCAGCCTGCGGTCACCTCGGTCATCGCCGTCACGCACCCCGGCCGCCGCGGGGTTGCAGCACATGGACATCCCCGTGGTAGCACCCCGTCGCCCCCGGTTGCAGCATCTCCCGTGGTCACCCCGGTCACCGGCGAGATGGGATGGTCACCGCGCAGAGTTGTGATGGTCGCCGTGGGCTTGAGAGCATGGTCGAGCGGGAGGGGAGGCGTGGTGCTGCGACCGGGGGAGGGGGAGGGGGGAGGAGGCAGCAGGAGAGCGCGGCGCGCGCCCCCCGGCGAGCTGCGCGAGATGTGGGGGTGCTGCGTGCGCGAGATGCGGGAGACGCGAGGAAGAAGGAAGCGATCGGCCCAAAGGTTCGGCCGGCGCTCCGGCCCCAAGCGTTTTCCTATCTTGAAATTGAGACACCTATTCCATGACGGATTTAAACTTACCTTCTATTTTCATGCCTTTAGCAGGCTTAGTATTTCCGGCAATTGCAATGACTTCTTTATTTCTTTATGTGAAAAAAAAAGATTGTCTAATATTTTTTAGTGTAAGTAATATAATGCGGATATAGGCTACGAGCATAAATGCATGGATATGCAGAGCCAGGTATAGCGAGTTTTATTTTGTTTACTTTAATTGAATCAACGAATATTTTTTGGAAAGAAAGTCAATGTATCTAACCTATTATTTCACAGGAGTACGAGTTGCTGAAGGCGATTTCAGAATAAAAAAAAGTAAAGTCAACATTATTTACCTTATTCTCTCAATTTCAATCGACCGCTGCTGGATTTAGTATATCTAATATGAATTGGCGATCAGAACACATATGGGTAGAACTTCTAAAAGGTTCTCGAAAAAGGGGTTGTTTTTTCTGGGTCTGTATTCTTTTTCTAGGTTCACTAGGATTCTTATCGGTTGGGACTTCCAATTATCGGGTTAACAAAATGTTTATACAATGTACATCAATATTCACATAATTTTTTTAAATGTTTCATACCATGCAAAAATTGTTCAACCTGTATTTGAAAAATGTTTAACATGTATTCTAGAAAATGTTCAAACCTGTATCATGTATTTTGAAAAATGTCCAATGTGTATCAAAAAGTGATCATAGCGTAAATTTGATAGTACGAACAATGGTGCAAAAAAAAAGAATCAGGTATTAAAAATATCTAAATTTTGGAACTTAATTCTGCAGCTTCCGCACATTTTATGAAGAAAAATAAGTAAGAATGAATTATGAAAAAGTCATTAAAAATGTGAAGTCTTTGAACTATATAATATTAATTTAAAGTGTCCGAAAATTTCATCCATATTTATAAACTGATTTTTTATTAAAAAAACTTTACATTTATTGCGTGATTTCTCAAGTTTAATGGTATTTTTAAAATTGGTTAAATCTTTGAAATACCACAGAAAAATTTGGAGATATCATGTAACGATTTGAAATTAATTGGTCTCACACCACATTCATGTTAGTTGTTTGATTATGATGCTAATAATTGAGAAATTTGGTCAGGGAAATCAAACTGATATGGTGGGTTCCGTCCTGAGAAATGTTAAGTGAACGAAACATTAAATTTAAATCCAGACCGAAGTGATAGCTAACCGAATGATAGTGGGCTCTACATGACATGTCATTATTATTTTTGAATAAGCAACAAACAATAATAACACACCATTACACCATGAAATACATTACATAGCCTGATGCACATGTGACACGCTCCATGTGTACCATAACATTTTTGCTTAATGAAACACTGCATAACCACTACATCAAGCTAAAACAAACTAAAACGGGCTAGAACAAGGCGATTTACTCCTCATCGGAACTTTATCACCGCCGTGCCAGGGCCGTCAGCCTCATTGTCGTCGGCGGTGGGTCGAATGCACGGCATGTCGTCGGAGTCCTTGCCTTTGGGCTCGGCGAACATTTGCTCACACCCGGCTTAGTTGATGAGCAGGTCGCAAAAGTTCTCCACCATCACATGCTCGTTCTTGATGGATCAAGGATGGCGCGGTTCTAGGCGACGACGACGCTCTCAGCTCCAACATACTCCTCCGTCGCGCGATGCTCGGCCTCCTTATTGGCGATGTGCATTATGAGATCTGAGATTCTGAAATGGGGACACTATGAAAGGTTATGTACAGATTGCCATTTTGAGGTACTTATTGTGTATTATGTGCAACTCGTGTTGTAAATCAATCCCCATACCTACAGTGTTAAGATATTTGAACAAATAATGAAAACAAAATATGAATGACCAGTGTAGCAGCTTGCTTTACTTGCCAGTGAGTAATGGAGCTCCAAGATAAGGATTACCAATTCCTTTTTTTCCTAAGAGAGTACCAATTCCTTTTCGCTCAAAGCATTGGGCTAGAAATAGCATGAGAACTTACACATGGATAAGCACCAAAATCCAAATTATCTACATAGTTAGAAGCGATAGTCAGATGCGAGCAACAAATTAATAATGATAGATGATATTTGTTTTAACATACTTTCGTAACCATCAATGAGAAAAGAACACATTGCTATTATGCAAACTGATCTTCAATTAATAATTTTCTTATGGGATAGTGTTGGGGCCTAGACTATGTGACATCTCAGTATTTGGATTTTTGCCACTTCTTGTGTGTGGCTTTGTGGAATGGTGACATTCCAGACTTCGTTCGTAAAAACATAGCTCCTTGACACCTTGATTACTATGCCATTAGCATCTCATTTTGTTCATTTTCTTTTCTTTTCACATTAATAGGCTCGAAAGGACCAAATTGCCCGGCGGTTATCTGGTTGTATCTGAATCAATCGAGGCGCTCACCAAGCCAACCTTGCCGTCCGCGCTGGCACCATCTCTCTCTCCATTCGCTTTGCGCCTTTGCCCGCCTGCTGGACACGGCCATCACGACAGGAAGCAGATGACACGGATGCCACCAGTCTCCTGAGGCGCCATCGCGAGTATTGTCGGTGGGTGCCGGACTGCTATCCTGTTACACAGAGAATGTCTCCATCGACACCGTCCCGCTCTGTGCACACAACAAATAAGAAGACATTGTCGGAGAGACTTGTGTTTGTTCTCCAGAGCAGAGTGTTGGCTTTGCACTTACGCATGTGAAGAGCCAAGTGGCATCTGCAGATTTGCTCAAGAATTTTGCACCTGGTGCAAGCATCAAACATCAAAGTTAGTGTTGAACTACGTGAAATGGATGCTTACGCAAGTGAAAATAGTGGCAATGTACAATGTTTCTCTACAGTTAATTGAGCAAGGTTAGTCATGATTCATGAAAGCGAGTGTATTTCTTACTGCAAATCCATATCTATTTCTCCCCTCGCGTTGCTCCCCCGCGAGCGACCGAGGGGGCAACCCTAGCCGCCGGCACCTCAGGTCCCCCCGCCCCTCTTCTCCCCTCGCCGCCGCCGATCCGCGCCGCCGGGCAAAGCCCGGTAGGTGCTGGCGGCGGCGGGGCCCCATCTCCTCCTCGCGCGAGGGCTCGGTGCAGGCGGGCGTCCTCGGGCGGCGGCGGCGCGTTCATCCGGGGCGTGGCGGCGCGTGGGCAGGTCCGGCGGCGGTGCTACGGGGCCTCGTCCTGCGCGTGGAGGGCCAGACACGGCGGGGGCTGCAGGATCACCCGAAGGCGACATGGGCGAATCCGGTGTTGGATCCGCGAGCAGCAGGTAGGGCGGCATCCCTTGCCTGTGCGGCGGCGGCCAGATCCATGGCCGGCATGGTGCTCTTCCCCTCGGTGGAGTCTATGTCTGGAGATGGGCGTCGGAAGCCGCGGATCTGGCGTCCCGTCCAGATCCGCCCCGGTGTGGCAACCGGTGGCGCGTGGAGGACCGGTGAGGGGCGGCTGGAGGCTCCCTGCCGGCGTGCCGACGGCGGCTTTGGTCTTCATGGCGAAGCTCCGTTCGGTTTCAGTCAGCTGCGAGATCGGGGGGCCGTGATTTCCGATGAAAATCACGCCGACTACGGTCATGGCGGACGATGGCGGCGTCTATGACGTTATTCCCTTCTAGAGGCATCGTTGTTGTAGGTCATGGCGCCCCACTCGTGATGCTCCGGAGGAAACCCTAGATCTGGGTCTACCGGATCGGACGATGATGGCACCTTCGATGTCGTTGTCCCTCCTGGGGGCGTGCTGGCTGGAGGGGACAAGAGGAGGAGCGGTGTTACATCTACCGCAAGGCCGACCGCGGATCCCGGCGGCATGGCGCCGCGGAGGTTCGGCGATGGGCGCGTATTGGAGATGGACTCGCGCAGAAGGAGGAAGTTGTTTGGCGTCATGGTGGCGTTGATGGTAGAGAGGCTTGGCAAGGTCGGTGCATCAGTTCTGCTCTGAGGATGGACCGAGGTAAGATGGAGGTGACGGCCCTTGCAGCGTGCGGTGCTCACTGGGAGTGTGCCAGACCGGTGTGGGACCCAATCCAGGTAGTGGCTTGGATGGGACACCCGGCTTTAGATGTTAGGCTTTGATGCGATGTCTGTTTGGTATTAGGCCCGGACATTCGACACACCTTCATCAAGGGGATAGGAGTAGCAACGGTGTTGCCAAGATGGTGGCTTCAGGCTTATTAATATAACACCTTGTATGGTCTTTGTGAATAATTAATAATATGGCTGCATGCATCGTTCAGATGCAGAGGCCGGGGGTTCATCCTCCTTTTCTAAAAAAAAAAATCATATAACTGTACCCATGGCTGCAGTCAAGGCACCTGATTCAGAGCTCGTACCGGTCGAAGTTGGAACTGAGCCTGCGAGCCATGAATGGGCCTCAGCCTACCTAGTGTGTGCGTGGTTGTCTAGCCTGCGTGTCATGGGTGTGTGTAATGGCTTACGTGCTGGCTGTAGCATAATCAGCAGCTACTAATACTGTTTATTTTCCCATGGAACAGAGAGAGATAAGAACAGTACCCTAAACCTGCAATTGAAATGACATATGCATGTAGCCTTTTTCATAAATTAAGAGGCATGGTTACCATCATACAGATATGCATTTAGGTTCTTCCTATTGCTTCATGCACCGAAAAAAGAAGAGGATGTGCTTTGGATGAAAGTGGCATATGAAGTTCGGCTCAGCAGAGCTATGCTTGAGTGTTACAATCAAGGTAAATTTCAGAGAAAAATAAAGGCCTGAAACATCCAAAGTAATTACCCTAGCTAGTAAGGACAACCATGCCAAACCAGTTTGTTTTCTCAAGACATAATGGATTGAAGCAATCAGGGGTATCTCAAATAGCAAATCATCCAAGAAAATCGTAGAGGAGAAGAACCTTTTTCTCCACTTGAATATATTGTGCATGCTCAATGAATTTGAGTTTCCATCTCATTGAAACTGTGATTTTACATATAAGAAGCACACCAAATAAAACTACTTGCGAGTTCACTTCTCCCATAAGAAACATACAGAATAAAAGTAATTGTGAGGTCACATCTAACATATGTACTTTAACAAATACTTTCAGGGCCCGGGAGAGGAAGCCTGTCACACCTGGCCACTTGTCCAATGTGACTTGGCAACCTCGATCGGGCCCCACCTGTAGGTGTGCGTGTGTGAATGAGACTTGGGTTTAAAGCTTGCCGCCTGTGGCACCGAGAGGCACACGTGATCGACAGACCGTACTCTCACCTAATCATCCCTCTGAAAGTATCTTCTTCCTCTCCAAGTCTCCCCTCCTCTTCTCTGATTTCCTCACCTACCCGATCCCGATCCCCTCCTCTCTGCGGCTCGTTACAGTTGGTATTCAGAGCCAAATCGCCAGAATTTTTTCTTCCCTGTTGTTGGTCGCAGATCGGTAACATCCACCGCGCCGGTGCGAGCTGCTCCGGCAAGCGCACGAAATCCGTCGCGGGGTTCGATCTCTTCTAGAGCAGGGCGACGGCGCCCCAAAAAGCTTCGGCGGCGACGCGGCAAGTGCTGGCCGCCATGGACGAGGGCAACAGCAACATCACCAAGATGCTCGAGTCGCTCCTCGCCAAGGTGGATGAGCAGAAGGCCGCGCACGACAAGCAGATCGAGATGCAGGTCGCCTTCAACGCACAGATCACGCAATAGGTGCTCGGGCTCGCCAAGCAGATCGATCTGACCCAGGCGGACGTCGACGCGGCGCGCAAGGTGGTCGAGGGCTCGGCGTCTCCGACGGGCTCGGTCACCACGCTGCTACACCAGCCCGTGCCGCAGCAGCAGCCACCGCCACCACCTCCTCCACCGTCGCCGCGCCCCGTCCCAGATTCGGCCCGCCCGTCTTCCTCCCACGGGCGTCTGGGGGATAATCGCCCACCACTCATCCCAGTTCCCCCGCACGGCGGCTTCCTCGCGACGGCGACCGCCTCTTCACCAACGGGCTACAACAACAATGAGTACCACAAGCCCCCGAAGCACGATTTCCCCAAGTTCGACGGCACCGCTCCATATCTGTGGCTCGATCGCTGCCTCGCCTAGGTTGCGTTGCACCACTGGGTGCCCACCGCGGCTCTCTACATCGACGGCCAGGCCGCGCACTGGTTGCAGGCATTTCGTCAAACACACCGCAACATCACGTGGGAGCTCTTCACCGCGGCGGTCCTGGAGGAATTCGGCACGGACGAGTTCGAGGTGGTCATGCACAAGCTACTCCAACTCCGGCAGACCGGCACCGTCACCGAGTACCACGCCGCCTTCGAAGAGCAGATGTACCACTTGCTGGCTCTAGATCCGTCCATCAACACCAAGTTCTTCATCACGCAGTTCCTCTTGGTGTTGAAGGACGAGCTCCGTGCCGCGGTTCGTCTTCAAGCGCCGTCGAGCATCACGCGCGCCTCGGTGTTGGCCCGTATCCAGGAAGAAGAGCTGGGCACGACAAGGGCACGCCCGCGCATCACACCCTCGGGGCGGCCTTCTCCGACGACCGCAACACAGCAACCCAGAGCAGCTGCACTAAACCGCGCACAAGTGGGCGACTACACGCGCGAGCGACAGCTCCGCGACTTTCGCCGCGCCAACAACTTCTGCTTCAAATGCGGCGATTGCTACTCGCGAGAGCACCGCTGCACCCCGCCTGCCCAGCTGCTCACCATCCACGTTGGGGACCACAGCGAGGTCCTCTCCGACGACACCATCCACGCCTTGGAGCTCCTGGACGACCCAGGCCCAGGCGCCCTGCCGCCCGCTCCGGCCGCGGGCGCGCCAGAGTACTGCCTCCTCTCGTCCCAGGCGCTCGACGACACGGACTCGGCTATGACCATCCGTTTGCGTGCGCTGGTGGGGAACCAAGTGATGCTACTTCTTCTCGACTCCGGCAGCACGCACAACTTTGTGAACAAGTCCTTCATCTAACGCATCGGCGTCGCGACAGAGGAGATGGCATCGGTGGACGTACGCGTCGCAAACGACGATCGGCTCACCTGTGCTACTTCTTGAGCTTGCGTTGGTTTTTCCCTTGAAGAGGAAAGGGTGATGCAGCAAAGTAGAGATAAGTATTTCTCTCAGTTTGAGAACTAAGGTATCAATCCAGTAGGAGACAACGCACAAATCACCGAATACCTGCACAAACAATCAAACAACTTGCACCCAACGCGATAAAGGGATTGTCAATCCCTTCACGGTTATTTGCAAAAGTGAGATCTGATAGAGATAGATAAACGATAAAGTAAATATTTTTGGTATTTTTGGTTTATAGATCGGAAAGTAAAAGATTGCAAAATAGTAGATCGGAAACTTATATGATAGAAAATAGATACTTATATGATGGAAAATAGACCCGGGGGCCATAGGTTTCACTAGAGGCTTCTCCCAAGATAGCAAATAATACGGTGGGTGAACAAATTACGGCCGAGCAATTGATAGAAAAGCACAAAGTTACGACGATATCTAAGGCAATGATCATGAATATAGGCATCACGTCCGTGTCAAGTAGACCGAAACAATTCTGCATCTACTACTATTACTCCACACATCGACCGCTATCCAGCATGCATCTAGAGTATTAAGTTCATAAAGAACGGAGTAACGCATTAAGTAAGATGACATGATGTAGAGAAATTAACTCAAGCAATATGATGAAAACCCCATCTTTTTATCCTCGATGGCAACAATACAATACGTGCCTTGCTGCCCCTACTGTCACTGGGAAAGGACACCGCAAGATTGAACCCAAAGCTAAGCACTTCTCTCATTGCAAGAAAAACCAATCTAGTTGGCCAAACCAAACCGATAGTTCGAAGAGAATTACAAAGATATCAAATCATGCATAAAAGAATTTTGAGAAGATTCAAATAATATTCATAGATAGGCTGATCATAAATCCACAATTCATCGGATCTCGGCAAACACACTGCAAAAAAGTATTACATCGAATAGATCTCCAAGAACATTGAGGAGAACATGGTATTGAGAATCAAAGAGAGAGAAGAAGCCATCTAGCTACTAGCTATGGACCCGTAGGTCTGTGGTAAACTACTCACGCTTCATCGGAAGGGCAAATAGGGTTGATGTAGAAGCCCTCCGTGATCGAATCCCCCTCCGGTAGGGTGCCGGAAAAGGTCCCTAGATGGGATCTCACGGGTACAGAAGGTTGCGGTGGTGGAAAAGTGATTTCGTGGAAGCCTCTGGTGGTTTGGGGATATTTGGGAATATATAGGCGAAAGAATTAGGTCAGGAAGGTCACGGGGGGCCCACAAGGGTGGGGGGGCGTGCCCTACCCCCTGGGCGCGCCCTCCGCCCTTGTGGCCGCCTCGTGGCTCCTCCGACTTCATCTCCAAGTCTTCTGGTCCAAGAAAAATCATCGCGAAGGTTTTATTCCGTTTGGACTCCGTTTGGTATTCCTTCTCCACAAAGCTAAAAAACAAGGAAAAAACAGAAACTGGCACTGGTCTCTAGGTTAATAGGTTAGTCCCAAAAATAATATAAAATAGCATATTAATGCATATAAAACATCCAAAATAGATAATATAATAGCATGGAACAATAAAAAATTATAGATACGTTGGAGACATATCAAGCATCCCCAAGCTTAATTCCTGCTCGTCCTCGAGTAGGTAAATGATAAAAATAGAGTTTTTGATGTGGAATGCTACCCAACATATTTATCAATATAATCTTCTCTATTGTGGCATGAATGTTCAGATCCATATGATTCAAAACAAAAGTTTAATATTGACATAAAAACAATAATACTTCAAGCATACTAATAAAGCAATCATGTCTTCTCAAAATAACATGGCCAAAGAAAGTTATCCCTACAAAATCATATAGTCTGGCTATGCTCCATCTTCATCACACAAAATATTCAAATCATGCACAACCCCGATGACAAGCCAAGCAATTGTTTCATACTTTTGATGTTCTCAAACTTTTTCAACTTTCACGCAATACATGAGCGTGAGCCATGGACATAGCACTATAGATGGAATAGAATATGGTGGTTGTGGAGAAGACAAAAAAAAGGAGATAGTCTCACATCAACTAGGCGTATCAACGGGCTATGGAGATGCCCATCAATAGATATCGATGTGAGTGAGTAGGGATTGCCATGCAACGGATGCACTAGAGCTATAAGTTTATAAAAGCTCAAAAGAAAACTAAGTGGGTGTGCATCCAACTCGCTTGCTCACGAAGACCTAGGGCAATTTGAGGAAGCCCATCATTAGAATATACAAGCCAAGTTCTATAAGGAAAAATTCCCACTAGTATATGAAAGTGACAATATAGTAGACTCTCTATCATGAAGATCATGGTGCTACTTTGAAGCACAAGTGTGGTAAAAGGATAGTAACATTGTCCCTTCTCTCTTTTCTCTCATTTTTTTATTTGGGCCTTCTCATTTTTTTTGGCCTCTTTTTTTTCGTCCGGAGTCTCATCCCGACTTGTGGGAGAATCATAGTCTCCATCATCCTTTCCTCACTTGGGACAATGCTCTAATAATGAAGATCATCACACTTTTATTTACTTACAACTCAAGAATTACAACTCGATACTTAGAATAAAATATGACTCTATATGAATGCCTCCGGCGGTGTACCAGGATGTGCAATGAATCAAGAGTGACATGTATGAAAGAATTATGAACGATGGCTTTGCCACAAATACGATGTCAACTACATGATCATGCAAAGCAATATGGCAATGATGGAACGTGTCATAATAAACGGAACGGTGGAAAGTTGCATGGCAATATATCTCGGAATGGCTATGGAAATGCCATAATAGGTAGGTATGGTGGCTGTTTTGAGGAAGGTATATGGTGGGTGTATGGTACCGGCGAAGTTGCGTGGCACAAGAGAGGCTAGCAATGGTGGAAGGGTGAGAGTGTGTATAATCCATGGACTCAACATTAGTCATAAAGAACTCACATACTTATTGCAAAAATCTATTAGTTATCGAAACGAAGTACTACGCGCATGCTCCTAGGGGGATAGATTGGTAGGAAAAGACCATCGCTCGTCCCCGACCGCCACTCATAAGGAAGACAATCAATAAATAAATCATGCTCCGACTTCATCACATAACGGTTCACCATACGTGCATGCTACGGGAATCACAAACTTTAACACAAGTATTTCTCAAATTCACAATTACTCACTAGCATGACTCTAATATCACCATCTTTATATCTCAAAACAATCATAAAGAATCAAACTTCTCATAGTATTCAATGCACTTTATATGAAAGTTTTTATATCCCTCTTGGATGCCTATCATATTAGGACTAAATTTATAACCAAAGCAAATTACCATGCTGTTTAAAGACTCTCAAAATAATATAAGTGAAGCATGAGAGTTCAACAATTTCTATAAAAATAAAACCACCGCCGTGCTCTAAAAAGATATAAGTGAAGCACTAGAGCAAAATTGCCTAGCTCAAAAGATATAAGTGAAGCACAAAGAGTATTCTAATAAATCATGATTCATGCGTGTCCCTCTCAAAAGGTGTGTACAGCAAGGATGATTGTGACAAACTAAAAAGCAAAGACTCAAATCATACAAGACGCTCCAAGCAAAACACATATCATGTGGTCAATAAAAATATAGCCTCAAGTAAAGTTACCGATAGAAGAAGACGAAAGAGGGGATGCCTTCCGGGGCATCCCCAAGCTTAGTCTCTTGGTTGTCCTTGAATATTACCTTGGGTGCCTTGGGCATCCCCAAGCTTAGGCTCTTGCAACTCCTTATTCCATAGTCCATCAAATCTTTACCCAAAACTTGAAAACTTCACAACACAAAACTCAACAGAAAATCTCATAAGCTCCGTTAGTATAAGAAAATAAATCACCACTTTTGGTACTGTTGTGAACTCATTCTTTATTTATATTGGTGTAATATCTAGTTTATTCCAACTTTTCCATGGTTCATACCCCCCGATACTACCCATAGATTCATCAAAATAAGCAAACAACACATAGAAAACAGAATCTGTTAAAAACAGAACAGTCTGCGAAGATCTGAATTGTTCTAATACTTATGTAACTCCAAAACTTCTGAAAACTTAGGAAAGCATAGAAAATTTATATATAAATATTGTGTAAAAAATTCAGAGGTTTTACACTCTCCAGTGAATCTAAACAATTCTGTGACTGGACGCAAAAGTTTATGTTTTTCAGCAAGACCAAATCAACTATCATCGTAAGCCATCCCAAAGGTCTTACTTGGCACAAACACTAATTAAAACACAAAAACACATTTAACCAGAGGCTAGATTAATTATTTATTGTAAAACAGAACCAAAAAAGCAAAAACAAAAATAAAATTGGGTTGCCTCCCAACAAGCGCTATTGTTTAACGCCCTTAGCTAGGCATAAAAACACGAATAGATCTAGGTATTGTCATCTTTGGTATGCAATCCATAAGTAGCTCTCATAATAGATTCATATGGCCATTTAATTTTATTTCTAGGAAAGTGTTCCATGCCCTTCCTTAACGGAAATTGAAATCTAATGTTTCCTTCTTTCATATCAATAATTGCACCAATCGTTCTAAGGAAAGGTCTACCAAGAATAATAGGACATGTAGGATTGCAATCTATATCAAGAACAATGAAATCTACGGGCATATAATTCCTATTTGCAACAATAAGAACATCATTAATCCTTACCATAGGTTTCTTAATAGTGGAATCCGCAAGATGCAAATTTAAAGAACAATCATCAAATTCACGGAAACCTAACACATCACATAAAGTTTTTGTAATCGTGGAAACACCAGCACCCAAATCACACAAAGCATGGCACTCATAATCTTTAATCTTAATCTTAATAATAGGTTCCCACTCATCATAAAGTTTTCTAGGGATAGAAACTTCCAATTCAAGCTTTTCTTCGAAAGATTGCATCATAGCATCAACGATATGTTTAGTAAAAGCTTTGTTTTGATTATAAGCATAAGGAGAATTCAACATGGATTGCAACAAGGAAATACAATCTATTAAAGAACAATTATCATAATTAAATTCCTTGAAATCCAAAAGAGTGGGTTCATTGCTACTTAAAGTTTTGACCTCTCCAATCCCACTTTTATCAATTTTAGCATCAAGATCTAAAAACTCCGAATCATTGGGACGCCTTTTAACTAAAGTTGACTCATATCCAGTCCCATCTTTATCAAGATTTATATTGGAAAACAAAGATTCAATAGGAGTCACATCAATCACTTTAAGGTCTTCATCATTATTTTCACAGAAACTAGAAGAACATGTTTTTACAAACCAATCTTTTTTAGCACGCATCTTAGCGGTTCTTTCTTTGCACTCATCAATGGAGATTCTCATAGCCTTTAGAGATTCATTGATATCATGCTTGGGTGGAATAGATCTAATTTTCAAAGAATCAACATCAAGGGAAATTCTATCCACGTTCCTAGCCAAATCATCAATTTTTCTTCAATCAAAGCATTGAATTTTTTTTGTGAAATCATAAATTCTTTAACACTATTCTCAAAATCAGAGGACATCTTATTATAATTTCCATAAGAATTGTTGTAGGAATTACCATAATTATTAGAGGAATTACTAGGAAACGGCCTAGGATTAAAATTACTTCTATACGCGTTATTACCAAAATTGTTCCTACCAACAAAAGTCACATCCATAGATTCATCATTATTTTCAATCAAAGTGGACAAAGGCATATCATTAGGATCCAAAGAAGCACTCTTGCTAGCAAATAATTTCATAAGTTCATCCATCTTTCCACTCAAAACATTGATCTCTTCAATTGCATGCACTTTTTTACTAGTGGAAGATCTCTCGGTATGCCATTGAGAATAATTAACCATAATATTATCTAGAAGTTTAGTAGCTTCTCCTAGAGTAATTTCCATAAAAGTGCCTCCCGCGGCCGAATCTAAAAGATTTCTAGAAGCAAAATTCAATCCGGCATAAAAAATTTGTATAATCATCCACAAATTCAAACCATGAGTAGGGCAATTTCGTATCATCAATTTCATCCTCTCCCAAGATTGTGCAACATGTTTATGATCAAGTTGCTTAAAATTCAAAATCTCGTTCCTAAGGGAGATGATCTTAGCGGGAGGAAAATACTTGGAAATAAAAGCATCTTTACACTTATTCCATGAATCAATACTATTTTTAGGCAAATATGAAAACCAAGTTTTAGCACGATCTCGTAGTGAGAACAGAAATAGCTTCAATTTAACAATATCATTATCCACATCTTTCTTCTTTTGCATATCACACAAATCAACGAAATTGTTTAGATGTGATGCGGCATCTTCACTAGGAAGGCCGGAAAATTGATCTTTCATAACAAGATTCAGCAAAGCGGTATTAATTTCATAAGATTCCGCACTAGTGACGGGAGCAATCGGAGTACTAATAAAATCATTGCTATTAGTGTTGAAAAAATCACACAATTTGGTATTCTCTTGAGCCATCGTGACAAAGCAAGCAATCCAACACACAAGCACACAAAAAGCAAATGAAGAAGACGAACGAAAGAGACAAACGGAAGAGGGGCGAAAAAAGGCAAATCTTTTCGAAAATCGTTTTAGAAGTGGGGGAGAGGAAAATGAGAGGCGAATGGCGAATAATGTAATGCAAGAGATGAGAGTTTATGATGGGTACTTGGTATGTCTTGACTTGGCGTAGATCTCCCCGGCAACGCCGCCAGAAATTCTTCCTGCTACTTCTTGAGCTTGCGTTGGTTTTTCTCTTGAAGAGGAAAGGGTGATGCAACAAAGTAGAGATAAGTATTTCCCTCAGTTTGAGAACCAAGATATCAATCCAGTAGGAGACAATGCACAAATCACCGAATACCTGCACAAACAATCAAACAACTTGCACCCAATGCGATAAAGGGGTTGTCAATCCCTTCACGGTTATTTGCAAAAGTGAGATCTGATAGAGATAGATAAACGATAAAGTAAATATTTTTGGTATTTTTGGTTTATAGATCGGAAAGTAAAAGATTGCAAAATAGTAGATCGGAAACTTATATGATGGAAAATAGATACTTATATGATGGAAAATAGACCCGGGGGCCATAGGTTTCACTAGAGGCTTCTCTCAAGATAGCAAATAATACGGTGGGTGAACAAATTACTGCCGAGCAATTGATAGAAAAGCGCAAAGTTATGACGATATCTAAGGCAATGATCATGAATATAGGAATCACGTCCGTGTCAAGTAGACCGAAACGATTCTGCATCTACTACTATTACTCCACACATCGACCGCTATCCAGCATGCATCTAGAGTATTAAGTTCATAAAGAACGGGGTAACGCATTAAGTAAGATGACATGATGTAGAGGAATTAACTCAAGCAATATGATGAAAACCCCATCTTTTTATCCTCGATGGCAACAATACAATACGTGCCTTGCTGCCTCTACTGTCACTGGGAAAGGACACCGCAAGATTGAACCCAAAGCTAAGCACTTCTCCCATTGCAAGAAAAACCAATCTAGTTGGCCAAACCAAACCGATAGTTCGAAGAGAATTACAAAGATATCAAATCATGCATAAAAGAATTCAGAGAAGATTCAAATAATATTCATAGATAAGCTTGAAAGGATCTAGATGACGACTAGAGGGGGGGTGAATACGCGTTTTAAAACTGTTATGGATTTGGCTTTATCCTAATGCGGAATTAAACTAAATGGATACCTTTCAAACACAAAACCTAAATATGCTAGGCTCAACTAAGTGCACCAACAATCTATGCTAAACAAGATAGGCACTTAAGGAAACTAGCAAGCACAAACTATATCACAAGATATGGAAATGTAGGAACAACTAAGCAATTCAACTAGCACAAGATATATCAATATGAGCAAGTATGAATTGCGGTAAGTAAAGGGTGAGGGTATGAGATAACCACAAGTGAGTCGGAGACGCGGATTTATCCCGAAGTTCACACTCGTGAGAGTGCTAATCTCCGTTAGAGCGGTGCCGAAGCCAAAGCTTCGGGGCGCCACCAAGTGGCTCACCGTATTCTCCCTTTCGAGTCACCCCCAACGGATGAGCCTCGATTCACTCGGGGTTGGTCTTGAAGGCGACCACCACACCTTTACAAACTTCTCCGGAGCACACCACAAGCAAGAAAGCTTCCGGAGGAACCTTGACCACTTAGGCCACTTCAACACCCTTCCCCGGAGCACACCACAAAAGGAAGCTTCCGGGGGAACCTTGACCACCTAGGCCACTTCACAATCTTCACAATATGTCACCAAACCGTCTAGGAGGCGGAAGCCTCCAAGAGTAATAAACTCACAAGCTCTCACTCGAACTAATCGATGCGGGGAGCTCAAACCAATGCAACAAATGCAATGCAAGGTTAAGCAACAAATGCTCAACCCACTCTCTCAATCTCACAAGATGCAACTCAAGAAAGTAGGAGATTGAAGAGAGGGGATGCAATGGATAGGATCAACAAATGGCTCACAAATCCATCCACAAATCCCCCTTCACATAGAGGGGAGATAGGGGTTTGGGAGAGGTGGAGAGAGGCTCAAAATGGTGTTTAGAAGGTGTGTAAACAGCCCCCAAACCGGAGGGGGGACGCAGCCCTTAAATAGCCAAACACAGAAACTAGCCGTTGGGGTTCAACGGGCATTTCCTGGGCACCCCGTGCACACGGGGTCCCGTGTGCACGGTACAAGTCCGTGTCCACGGGGTACCCAGGACAGCCAGCAGCAGCCCACTCAAACGATGATAACTTTGGCATACGGACTCCGAATTCAATGATCTTGGGCTCGTTTTGAAGCTATGGAAAAGCCCAAGGTCCTCACATAGAGAACCACCCAAGATCAACAAGAAAGAATGATGCAAGTAATGCAAAGGTTTGAGCTCTCTACATGCGACGCGATCAAGCTACTTGCCCGAGAGTCCCCCTTGATAGTACGGCTATCGAACCTATAATCCGGTCTCCCACCAAGCACTATGAGACCGGCAAAACTAGGAAAACCTAGCTAAGTTATACCTTTGCCTTGCATATTCAACTTGAGCTTGATGATGACTTTAATGCTTGCCTCAAGTTGGAATCCCTTTCTTGTCCACAACCACTTGGTGAAGATACTCGAATTGCTTCCTCATATTGTAATGAGGGAAGCCTTAACTTAAGCCCACCTTCACATGTGTATTATCATGATGTGGACCGCAAGCTTCAAAGTATATAGCCTCCGGCTTCTCATCTTGCACTTGGACTCCTCTAACCCGATGACCATCACCTCTTGATGTCATCCACACATAGGCTACTTGAAATCTTTCCTTTTGTTGCAAGCCCATGAGAAACACCTAACCCACATAGACATAACAAACACATAGCATGGGTTAGGTAACAAAGCACAATTCACAGTTACTTACCATACCACTAGATCACTTGATCTCATGTGGTACAATGTTTGTGCTTTGTGGGTTGACCACTTAGATATAATCTTTGAGCTTCATCTTGGTCAACCAACATCTTTACTTCAAGCTCCATCTTGGTTTCTTGAAAGCCACAATGAACTCTTCATTTCCCTTCATTGCTTCAAGACTATATCACCAAAGACTCTTTCATGACCATATCAAGTTCCACTATGAATATCATCTTGGTCACCACTTGCCCTTCTAAGAACTCCATCACAAGCTCTTGAGAGGCACCATGAATTCTTCACTCTAGTTGCTTGCTTCAAGACTTGATCAACCGAAACCCAACACATGAGCTCACCATGATCTTGTCTTGAAACCATAACTCAAATTCTTCTCTTTGATTATTCTCTCAAGCCTTGATCCTCAGAAGCCCAAATATGTCAATCTTTGAGATCCTCCAAAGAACTGAAACCTCACTGGATATGGGATCTCGAGAGCCAACACCTAGGCCCCGTGAGCACAGGGTATCCAGAGAGTTGACACTCGACCCCGTGCACACGATACAAGCCCGTATGCAAGGGGTATCCAGAGAGGGATACCATGAGGACTTCTTCGGATGCTTTGATGGCAATCTTCACATAACAACCCAAATAACTTCAAGCATCACTATGGAACATATCTTCATATAAGATCCAATGCACTTGATGCTCCATAGGAATTGTCATTTAATACCAAAGCTTAGAGCACATATAACTTCATCTATATGGACTTCATCCTTGATTCCATCCAATATCCTTGAGACACTATCTTCATATATATGGACTTCATCCTTGATGTAGTCCAATATCCTTGTGGCACCATCTATGGACAACCCTTCAAATATATCTCACTGAAAACATTAGTCCATGGAGATTGTCATTCAATTACCAAAACCACACTTAGGGGCTAGATGCACTTTCAAAGCTGATCATAAATCCACAATTCATCGGATCTCGGCAAACACACCGCAAAAAAGTATTACATCGAATAGATCTCCAAGAACATCGAGGAGAACATGGTATTGAGAATCAAAGAGAGAGAAGAAGCCATCTAGCTACTAGCTATGGACCCGTAGGTCTGTGGTAAACTACTCACGCTTCATCGAAAGGGCAATAGGGTTGATGTAGAAGCCCTCCGTGATTGAATCCCCCTCCGGCAGGGTGCCGAAAAAGGTACCTAGATAGGATCTCATGGGTACAGAAGGTTGCGGCGGTGGAAAAGTGTTTTCGTGGATGCCTCTGGTGGTTTGGGGATATTTGGGAATATATAGGCGAAAGAATTAGGTCAGGAAGGTCACGGGGGCCCACAAGGGTGGGGGGCGCGCCCTACCCCCCTGGGCGCGCACTCCGTCCTTGTGGCCGCCTCGTGGCTCCTCCGGCTTCATCTCCAAGTCTCCTGGTTGTCTTCTGGTCCAAGAAAAATCATCGCGAAGGTTTTATTCCGTTTGGACTCCGTTTGGTATTTCTTCTCCACAAAGCTAAAAAACAAGAAAAAAACAGAAACTGGCACTGGGCTCTAGGTTAATAGGTTAGTCCCAAAAATAATATAAAATAGCATATTAATGCATATAAAACATCCAAAACAGATAATATAATAGCATGGAATAATAAAAAAATTATAGATATGTTGGAGACGTATCAACCTACAACCGCATCGTGCCCGAGCTCAAGTGGTGGATGCAGGGGCACATCTTCGCCACACCCATGCGCGAGCTGGAGATCCGCGCGTACGACGGCATCCTAGGGATGGAATGGCTCGCCCAGCTCAACCCGATGACGTGCCACTGGCAGGACAAGTGGGTCAAGTTCACGCACGAGGGCGAAGAGGTCACGCTCCGCGGAGTGCCAACGAAGGCTACCACAACACTCAAGGCGGTCAAACCCGGCGAGCTACGCAAGATGATCACGGGCAATGATGTCTGGGCCATGGCCATGGTGGACACCTGCGGGCACGCTCCGTCGCCACCTCGCAAGTGTGTCAGCAACACACCCCTCAGCAATCTTCTTGAGGAATTCACCGACGCCTTCGTGACACCGCATGGCCTTCCTCCGCACCGCTAGTACGACCACGCCGTCATGCTGGTGGAGGGCGCGATCCCCACGAACACGCGCCCCTACCAATACTCCCCGCTCCAGAAGGATGAGATCGAGCAGCAGGTCAAGGAAATGCTCGACGCCGGCGTGATCACGCACAGCGTCAGCCCGTACGCAGCCCCGGTGTTGCTGGTCAAGAAGAAGGACGTCACGTGGCGGTTCTGCGTCGACTACTGCCGGCTGAACGACGCCATCATTAAAAACAAGTTCCCTCTGCCCTTCGTCGATGTACACCTCGACGAGCTGGCAGGCGCGGCTGTCTTCTCCAAGCTTGATCTACACGCGGTGTGACGACCCCGGCTTAATCGTGCACTAACATACATGCAAATGCACACTATCAAGCCTAAGGACTCACTTGAAGATATCACAACACAACTCTAAAACATAAATAAAGTCATACAAGCTTTATATTACAAGCCAGGGTCTCGAGGGCTCAAATACATAGCTCGATGGCATACAAGCGTCAGCGGAAGCATCAGATATCTGGGTACAAATATAACAGAATTACAGATAGGCCTTTAAGAAGGCGGGGTAAAATAAAACACTATGATCGAAAGGCGTAGGCCTCCTGCCTAGGACCCTCCGAACCTACTCCTGGTCGTCGGTCGGCTCCTCGTAGTAGTACTCGCCGGAAGGGTAGTAGTAGTAGTCGTCGGCGGGGGCAGCTGGCTCAGGGGCTCCGTCATCTGGTTGCGACAATTGGATATGGGGAGAAAAAGAAAGCAAAGCAAACATGAGTACTCATCCAAAGTACTCAGCAAGCAAGGATCTACACTGACCATGGTGGACACCTGCGGGCACGCTCCGTCGCCACCTCGCAAGTGTGTCAGCAACACACCCCTCAGCAATCTTCTTGAGGAATTCACCGACGCCTTCGTGACACCGCATGGCCTTCCTCCGCACCGCTAGTACGACCACGCCGTCATGCTGGTGGAGGGCGCGATCCCCACGAACACGCGCCCCTACCAATACTCCCCGCTCCAGAAGGATGAGATCGAGCAGCAGGTCAAGGAAATGCTCGACGCCGGCGTGATCACGCACAGCGTCAGCCCGTACGCAGCCCCGGTGTTGCTGGTCAAGAAGAAGGACGTCACGTGGCGGTTCTGCGTCGACTACTGCCGGCTGAACGACGCCATCATTAAAAACAAGTTCCCTCTGCCCTTCGTCGATGTACACCTCGACGAGCTGGCAGGCGCGGCTGTCTTCTCCAAGCTTGATCTACACGCGGTGTGACGACCCCGGCTTAATCGTGCACTAACATACATGCAAATGCACACTATCAAGCCTAAGGACTCACTTGAAGATATCACAACACAACTCTAAAACATAAATAAAGTCATACAAGCTTTATATTACAAGCCAGGGTCTCGAGGGCTCAAATACATAGCTCGATGGCATACAAGCGTCAGCGGAAGCATCAGATATCTGGGTACAAATATAACAGAATTACAGATAGGCCTTTAAGAAGGCGGGGTAAAATAAAACACTATGATCGAAAGGCGTAGGCCTCCTGCCTAGGACCCTCCGAACCTACTCCTGGTCGTCGGTCGGCTCCTCGTAGTAGTACTCGCCGGAAGGGTAGTAGTAGTAGTCGTCGGCGGGGGCAGCTGGCTCAGGGGCTCCGTCATCTGGTTGCGACAATTGGATATGGGGAGAAAAAGAAAGCAAAGCAAACATGAGTACTCATCCAAAGTACTCAGCAAGCAAGGATCTACACTGACCATGGTGGACACCTGCGGGCACGCTCCGTCGCCACCTCGCAAGTGTGTCAGCAACACACCCCTCAGCAATCTTCTTGAGGAATTCACCGACGCCTTCGTGACACCGCATGGCCTTCCTCCGCACCGCTAGTACGACCACGCCGTCATGCTGGTGGAGGGCGCGATCCCCACGAACACGCGCCCCTACCAATACTCCCCGCTCCAGAAGGATGAGATCGAGCAGCAGGTCAAGGAAATGCTCGACGCCGGCGTGATCACGCACAGCGTCAGCCCGTACGCAGCCCCGGTGTTGCTGGTCAAGAAGAAGGACGTCACGTGGCGGTTCTGCGTCGACTACTGCCGGCTGAACGACGCCATCATTAAAAACAAGTTCCCTCTGCCCTTCGTCGATGTACACCTCGACGAGCTGGCAGGCGCGGCTGTCTTCTCCAAGCTTGATCTACACGCGGTGTGACGACCCCGGCTTAATCGTGCACTAACATACATGCAAATGCACACTATCAAGCCTAAGGACTCACTTGAAGATATCACAACACAACTCTAAAACATAAATAAAGTCATACAAGCTTTATATTACAAGCCAGGGTCTCGAGGGCTCAAATACATAGCTCGATGGCATACAAGCGTCAGCGGAAGCATCAGATATCTGGGTACAAATATAACAGAATTACAGATAGGCCTTTAAGAAGGCGGGGTAAAATAAAACACTATGATCGAAAGGCGTAGGCCTCCTGCCTAGGACCCTCCGAACCTACTCCTGGTCGTCGGTCGGCTCCTCGTAGTAGTACTCGCCGGAAGGGTAGTAGTAGTAGTCGTCGGCGGGGGCAGCTGGCTCAGGGGCTCCGTCATCTGGTTGCGACAATTGGATATGGGGAGAAAAAGAAAGCAAAGCAAACATGAGTACTCATCCAAAGTACTCAGCAAGCAAGGATCTACACTACATATGCAACATTTTCAAAGGAGGGCTGTATATGTGGACTGGGCTGCAGAAATGCCAGATTAGAGGGAAAGCCTAGTCCTATCGAAGACTAGCATCTTCATCATCTTCAGCGATCTTGCAGCATTAGAAGAGTGCAGAATAACATAATGTAAAGTAACAGTAGTGTTATCAACCTCGCCCAGAGATCCTTTCTCGACACCCTGCGAGAAAGCAATCCCAGAGCCATACTATCTAGTTATCATCTCAAGTCACCAGTTCTAGTTGTACCGATCGGGATACAACTCCGAGTGTCCGTTACCGTAGGACAGGCTATCGATAGATTAGTTCTTCCCTGCAGGGGTGCACCAACTTACCCACCACGCTCGCTTAACTCCGGCCGGACACACTTTCCTGGGTCATACCCGGCCTCGGCCAAACGATACGCCGCAACCCGACCTAGGCTTAAAAGAGAGGTCAGCACGCCGGACTAAACCTATGCCCCCAGGGGTCTTGGGCCATCGGCCCGGGAACTCCTGCATGTTACGTTCACGGCCGAGAGCAGACCTAGCAACCCCTTAATACAAGCGCGGTTGCGTAACCAGTCCAACTCGGCGCGCGCCGCTCAGACGCAGACGTCCATTAAGCTTCGGCTGATGTATACGACGCAGAACGCCCATACTATGCCCACGTGATGGTTAGTGCTATCGGGCCAGAGGCCCCTCGGATCAAATATCTAAACCGTTAGTGTGTTGGTAGTGCGGTAACGAGCAGAGACTCACGAAAGATGTGAACCCATCGCCCCGTCTCGAGGACTTGCGGCAAGGGTTAAGAATGCCCGGCCACGCCTCGTATTCATCTCTCGGGCACCCTCCAGGTCAACCCGTCTCCACATCACTTCGCAAATATGCTCGCGCGGGTACCCCTCAGGGCCGACCCGTCTTTAGTAACATGGTTCAGTGTAAAGTCATAGTAACCATAGTAACCGTGTGTTTAACACCAGGGGGAACCTTGAGGAATCACCCTCGATGGAATTCCACCTGATGTTATCGTCAAGGTGAACGAAGGAGGAATCACCCTCGAGGTCCGCTCTTGAGGAGTTGCACAACGGTGTTGTTATCGGGGGTGGTGTAGGAGGAATCACCCTCGCTGACCACGACCGATTAACTAACCTACAAGGTTATCATCAGAAGTCCTGACGAGGTATCACCCTCGGCACTCGATAGTAACCCAGTAGTGTCGAACAACTAAGGGGAAAGTGATGTGCGGTGCCGGGGCCTGGTTTTCGATCCCGTTGATCGGGTCTTCTATTAATCCAGTGGGGCAGTCGGGATAAGTGGGGTCTCTGATGGGTCTCTACCCAACCTATACTAAACAGTTTAGGATAATCAGGTAGGTAACAATAGCAGGTTACAATAAACAGGCTATGCAACAGAAATAGGACAACAGCAGCAGCAATAACTTCTAATGCAAGCATAAGAGAGAAGAGAGTAGGCGATATCGATATGCTCAAAAAGGGGGGGTGCTTGCCTGGAAGCTCTGCGACAAGGGTCTAGTCGTCAGGGGCGTAGTCGACCTCCGGAGCTGCATCGGTCTCGGGAGCTACGTTGACGTCGGGGTCTAATGAGAGAAAAGAGGGGGAGGAAACAAATAAATACACAGCAATAATGCGACACAGAGCATGCTATGCCTAGGATGCAGTGCAGGGTTGCCTAAAGATACGTCTAAGTCATTTTAGTTATTTTAGGATTTAAGTTGGATTTATTATCCGGTGTATATGCACTATTCATCTACCGGAGTCAGGCTCAAAGTTACAGGTTCTCCTATGTAGGGGCTTCCGACATGGAAACAGATGGCACGATCAGATTCGTCTCGTCGTTCTGAGCAACTTTCATGTATTAAGTTTTTCGATCTGAGCTACGGTTTATTTATTATGAAATTTCAAAGTTTTTAGCATTTTCCGGAATTATTTTATTTATTAAATTCGAATTTCAAAAGTGCATATACTTTTAATACTCAGCCCCAGCCAGCCACAGTCACTGACTGGTGGGGCCAGGGGGCCCAGTTGACTTCTGTCAACAGCCCAGTCAGCAGTCAACAGAGTTGACTGTTGACTGGTCAAAGCTGGCAGGTGGGGCCCACTGTCAGTGTAACAGAGCACTGTTAATACTAAACTAATTGATATAGCGTTGAGGGCCCATACGTCAGTGTCATATTAACTGAAACATTAAGTTAGCTGTGGGGCCCGTGGGTCAGTATCTTTTAGCAAAATGGTTAGTACTAATCAGCGCTTAGGGCTTAACTTAAACGGGGCGGGCCCACACTACAGTGGGTCAACCCACTGGTTAACGCGCGCGCGCGTGCGTGAGCCCGCCGGCGGTGAGCTACAGAGGCGGCGGCGACACTGGAAGACGGTGCTCCCGGCCACCATTTGACCCCGGAGTTTGGCCCTACGGGGCGCCCACAACGCGCCGCATCGGATGGAGGCAGCGGCTGGAGCGGAGGCGACCGGAGTCGAGCGCCACGACGACGGCGGGCGGCGCCGGAGTTCGGGCCTCGTCGGTTTCGACGCTACGGGCACGCACCGGACTAACTAAGCACGCGAGCAGCACCTACACAGCTCCACTAGCATGACGGCGTGCTCGGACGAGTCCGAGGGGCACTAGGAGGACGGCAGGGAGCTCAACCACGGCGGCGGAGCTCCGGCAATGGCAGCGGCAACGCGGGGCTCGGGCGCGAGGGGGAAAGAGAGGGGGTTCGGAGCGGTGCTCACAGCGAGGTCGCGCAGTAGCTCAGCGTGCTCGGGGAGGGCCGGACGGCGGCGAATCGACGGTGGTGGCCTTCGGTGCCCGAGGTTGAAGAAGAAGGGCGTGGCGTCACTGTGGTGCGGCTCCGGTCGAGCAGACGGGCTCAGACGACGTGGTCGAAGTCAACGCAGCTACTAGACATCCTCCCGGGCGTCGGGGAGGCTGGTGGCCGCACGTATGCGTGGCGAACAGCGACGGCCGTGTCGGTTCCGTAGCAGAGGAGGGAGAGGAGAGGCGAGCGAGCGCGTGAGGGAAAGGAGAGGGAGAGAGTGACGGGCGACAAGGGGAGATGGACGGGGTCTCGCCCTTATCCTCTCGCCCGTCGGTGGGCATCGGCGTGTCGCGGAGCGGCCGGAGCGCGCGCGGCGGCCACAGGGACGACGACACGGAGGGAAAAGGTAGGTGGGCTGGCTGGGCCGGCGTCAGGTAAGTGGCTTCGGCCTCTTCTTTTTCTCTGTTTTCTGTTTTTCTTTTTATTTAACAGTGAGAGAGAGAAAGGAATTAATTAGGGCAACCAAATCATTTTGAAAAAATGTTGAGCTTGGCCAAAAGGTTCTTTGCAATTTATGGCACTGCCACAAATATTTTGAAGACCATAAGAATTCATTTGGAATTTTCACAAATGAAACATCATTTAAATATGCTGGAATTGTTCTGTTTTAATTGCTACTGTTCATCTTTTTGCATAGGAATGATGTTGTTTTAATTAACAACAAATTGTTTTGGAATATTTGCTAGTTGATGGACATTTTTGCAGCAACTTTGGTGCAACTTCAAAATTCACTTGTGATTTGAATTTGATTTCTGAGATGGAGTTTGAATGAGATTTAAACTAATGATGGTCTAGCATTGTAAATCAAGATGACTTGGCATGATTAAGAGGTGGTCATTGTAGTTGATACAGGGGGGTGTTACAATTCTCCTCTACTACAAGAAATCTCGTCCCGAGATTTAAGTGGGGAAGAAAAAGGTAACTTCGGGAGAACTGACCCTTGCGAGGTCGATTAACTGGTGGACATTCAGGGAATGTGGCAGAAGTATCTCTCGAGTTGAAACTTAGGAAAACATCGAGAGCAAAGTATGAAGGTATGATAAGAAGTATCAAGCGAATGGTCATTCGATCGATACCTGAATGAAGTGTGAAGAGGTGTTCAGAGTACCGGGAGTAGATCATCTCTCAAGGGGTGGCTCGTGATAACACATAAGCCAAGAGCATAGGAAACTTTGGAATCAAAGTTGTACAGAAGAGTCAGGTTCCGATCCTGTGGAACTGTGGTGAGTGTCGATCGAGAGTAGGGAGGGCAGTGACATCATGGTCACGACAATAAGGCATGTCAGAAGATAGCTTGTCAGCTATGTCGGCAACATCATCGGTACCAAGGGCGAGGGATGAAGAGAACCATTTTCCTGCTCGTTGAACGAGGCGGACCAATAGGCAAAGTTCTCGTCCATCGGGGGTTACCGGAATGTCATCAACAATAGTAACAGGGTCACACTGACAGAGTTGTAGATCGAGGTGTTTTCATCGGCAGAGAGTTGAGGGTATATCCTTCCCAAGGAAAAGCGGAGCATGATATACATGATAGGACAGCAAGTTCAAAAATATTTAGACATAGGGGCGAGGGAAGAATCATGATATTACCCGCACCACGGTGTTTGGATAATAGTTCAAGAAACATTTATCATTGAGCTTCGAGTGTTCTTGTTGATGATAGGAGTACCACAGTCATGCTTCGAGGTAGCATTGGTATGGTGTTTCAAGTAAAGGTTGGTTCGGAAGATCACAAGAGATACGAAGAAACAATTTCAAGAATAACAAGGAACTCAATGTATGAGCAAAACATCATCAGGTGAGTGTTGGAGGAAGTCAAGGATGTGGTCGATGATAACACAGATCATCGAGGGGCGAGATTGGTATTTCTCACCATGAATTCGATCGATATCTTAGAACAAGGCAGTATATTGATGGTGATCACGACAAATTTTGTCGAGTGACTCTATGAAGATGCAATCGAACATCGACGGCATCCGGCAAAAGGGAATGATGAAGCGAAAGATTATTGAAACCATGGATACGACACAAGCTCGAAATCAAGCTTGTTGTTCAGGGTGGAATGATAAGATGAGGAAGATCAACGTAAGCTTCGCTCATCGTCGGAAGTTGCTCCGGGCATAAGGACCAGGTAGCACAGTTAAAAGTTGGCACGATAAAGATATAGCCGATCAGGCTAGGATTGATGTGATGGGGTATTAAACTTCCCAGTAACAGGTACTAGGGGTAATACCGGAAGGTAAATCGGAGTAGAGGTTGGACGGGTGAAATGATTTGAAGAGGATAAGTATTTTATCTTATCCGGGAAATGGGATCAAGGAGGAAATTTGGTCGGAACCACGATTACAAAGGATCAATTCATAGATACAAGATGAACTTGTAACAAGGAAATAATTATTTTTACGAGCAGCTTCCATGATGGGTTCTACATCGTGTCTATGGGCATGAACACAAAGGTTCAAGGTCGACTCCCACTTCTTCAATGCATAACCTTTCATTCACTCCTCATTTTCGAAGAATTTGTAGTGCGAAAGATTTATCTGGTGAAGCACCAGAAGAGTATGACTCGCATAACTTTCGAGTTCACACGGATTAGGGAAGGATAGGTTCATCCCATCGGGACATTTTTACGAAACTATACCACACACTAACAGGAGCGTCAGATACACGTTCGAAAGCAAAGGGCTGGCGATACGGAGTAGATGATACAATTCGCCAGAGGCATCTTGTACCAGGGGAAAGTCGTCAATGCTTTGAATTATGAAGGAGCTGTCGGATAGTAATCCACCAAAAGATCAGGTGGTCCGCAAAGGAGCTGATGTGAGTATCAGTACTCAACCAGAAGAAGAAGGATGTGACGGCATAATATTATAGAAACATCGAAACAATCCGACGTTTAAGTACAAAGGAGTTATTGTTCAGAAACGAAGGATTAGAAGTAAAAGCTCTGATCAAAAGACGAGTAGGTTGAATAGAACTAGATGGACAACTTTAGCATTCCGTCTTGCAGAGATCTCCACTCATGGTTACGGGACATGTCTTGGTCATAAGTCAGTCCCAAGTCAATAAGGAGAAGGAATGCACTACCTCTCCATGCCATGCAAGCTGGGCGGATGTGACGCCCCCGGTTCAATCGTACACTAATCATACACGCAAACGTGTACGATCAAGCCCAGGGACTCACGGGAAGATATCACAACACAACTCTAAACACAAATAAACGGAGGTCCACAATATTACAGACCAGGGATCCGAAGATCCGAATACATAAGTCAGTCATACAAATAATATCTGGGTACAGACATAGTTAGACAAGTTCTGCCTTAAGAAGGCTAGCACAAACAGCGACACTAGATCGAAAGGCGTTGGCCTCCTGCCTGGGAGCCTCCGATCCTACTCCTGGTCAGCTGGCTCGATCCAATAGTACGTGCCCTCTGGACCCGCCTGGTAGTAGGCTCCGGTGGTGGCGTCTGGCTCCTGGACTCCATCGTCTGGTGTATCATCAAGGTGGGGTATATGGGGGAAAAGAGAAAATAAAGCAACCGTGAGTACTCATCCGAAGTACTCAGCAAGCAAGGATCTATACTACATATGCAACATTATCAATGGAGAAAAGGCTGTATATGTGGACTGGGCTGCAGAAATGCCAGAATAGAGAGAAAGGCCTAGTCCTATCGAAGACTAGCATCTTCAAACATCTTCTCAAAGCCATCATCTTGCAGCAGTAGAAGAGAGTAGAATAGCATTTTATTTAGCAAACATGTTGAAGTACAGCTCAAAGATCCTTCCTCGACTCCCAGCGAGAAAGTAATCCCGAAGCTTCAATTAAGTAACAAGTATCCAGTTTAAGTAGTAGATCGGGATACACAAACTGAGCGTCCTTTACCGTAGGACCGGCTATCGATAGAAGATTCATCCCTGCAGGGGTGCACTACTGTTACCCAACACGCTCGATCAACTCTGGCCGGACATACTTGCTGGGTAATGCCCGTCCTCGGAAGATCAACACGAAGCAGGGCTCTACCTAGGCTCAGCAGAGAGGTCAGCACGCCGGACTAACCTATGCACCCAGGGGTCTCGGGCCATCGCCCTGGGCACCCTGCGCGTTGCGTGGCTGGCCGGGGTGCAGGCGCGACACTGAACTCGCCAGTGAAGTATCCAGCCCAATCCCGACGATCAGCCCGCACGGTGAATCGTGACGTCTGATAAGCTTTCGGCGAAACGTACATCGCAGAGGGCCCCATAACCATTATCCCGCGTGGTGGCAATGCGTATAGGGCACGTCGACCCACTCAGATCACACACCCAAATCCAATAGGCTCAATTAGTATCAAGCGGAGACAATCAGAGTCTCTGATGCTCCGCCACAATGTCACACTCGAGTGCCCTTCCGGCACACCCGAAATCATAGATCCCCAGCGGGTACCCACCAGGGTGGACCCGCCTGTGAAAAAGGTCAAGTAACCGTGTGGTCATAATCATCAGGGTGAACGTAAGAGGTATCACCCTCGAGGTTCACACTGAGGGGTTGCACGACAGAGTCGTATCGGACATGGAGAAGGAGGAATCACCCTCGATGACCACGACCGTACAGCTATGCTGCAGAGTATTCATCAGGAGTGCGTTACGAGGTATCACCCTCGGCACTCGATAGTTACTACGCAGAGTCGGTACAACTAAGGGTGGGGGGGTGTGAAGTGAGGCGTCTGTCTCTGATCGACGATCACGTTGATCGAGTCGTCGTGAAACAAGCAGGGGCGACAAGTAAGGTGGTGGGGTCACAGATGGTTCATACCAACCTATACTAAACAGTTTACATAGGCAGGTAAGATAGCAATGAATAGTTACAACAGCAGGCTATGCATCAGAATAGGAGCATACATTAACAGTAGCGAAATCTAATGCAACAGGAGAATAGAATGGGCGATATCTGGATGCTCAAGGGGGGGGCTTGCCTGGTTGCTCTGGCAGAGAGGGAGGTCGTCAACGGGCTGCTCGTCGGTAGAGTAGTCGTATCCTGGTGCAGCGTCGTCGGTCTCGCGTCTCGTAAGAGAGAAGGAGGGGGAGAGAAACAATAAATTCCACGGCAAATATGCAACACATATGTATGACATGTCTAAATGATATGCCGGTGTTCTACTAGCCTAACTAAATGATTTAGTTAATTTAGAATTTATTCGGATTTATTTTAATTAAAGTTGGACACTATTCATTTATCGAAATCGGTCTAATTGTTCAACGTTCTTAATGAGCTGCGGCATCTGACGGAATACAGAGGGCGTATCCGGGTTCGTATCGTCGTTCTGAGCAAGTTTCATGTATAAAATATTTTGATCGGAGTTACGGTTTAAAAGATATGATTTTCTAAAGTTTTATTAATTTCTGAAATTTAATTAATTATTAATCAACATTATCCGAAACAGTATTGATGACGTCAGCTGACATCATGCTGACGTCAGCAGCCACGTGACAGGGTGGGGTCCCACCTGTCATAGGCTGTTAGGTTAATTAGGTTTAATTAATTTAATTACTGATTAATTAACACTAATTAGTTAATTAGATTAACCTAATCAGGATTAATTAACTAATTATTTTAATTAATTTATTTTTATTTTTTTATTTTCTATTTCTTTAAATCGTTTTTAGGGGTGGGCCCCATTTGTCAGCACACGGGGGGGTTCGGGCCCCACTGGGCAGTGGCCCAGGGGCGGACACGTCCGGGGCGTGCCCCTTTTGTGTGACCGACATGTCGGTGCCCAAAGGGGAACGCCGGGCGGGCGCGGCGGTCGGGGCGCGGCGAAGCGCGGGCGCAGGCGAGCGCACGCGGGGCCGGAGGCGGGCGGCGGCGCGGTGGCTGGAGCGGCAGCGGGCGCGGCGCGGTGGCTGGATCGGCACGGGCGGGCGTCGCTGAGGCGAAGGGGCAAGTCCGCGAGCAGTAGCGCGAGGCAGGGGCACCGCCGCGCGTGTGCGAGGCCCTGCGAGCGCTGGGTCGGTGGCGCCGGGGGGCGTGCGCGAGCCGGCGAGCGGGGGTCGGCGGAGCGTCGCACATGGGGCGCGGGTCGCGCCGGCGAGGTTCGGTGAGCATGAGAGGGGGTGAAGAGTCGCCGAGGCCTCACTGATCCGTAGGGACGGGGCAGCGGGGGTCGGGGTGGTCGAGCGGGACGACGGCATGGGGAGGCAGGCGGCGGGGAGAAGCGGCGACGTGCGGCGCGGCGTCGAATGGCGACGGGGGGGGGGGGGGGGGGGGCTGGGGGGCGTCAGGCGGCGTCGGGGCGAGCGCGGGCGTCGAGGAGCAAGGCGCGATGGGAGTCGGGGCTCCCGGCGGGCGGCGCCAACTGGCTACGGCGACAGGGCGATCCGGGGCGACGGGCAAACGGTCGCCCCGATCCTATCTGGATCGGGGGGAGAGGGGGATGGGGACAACGATGGAGGGAGGGGGATCGGGGGTAGGGCTAGGGTGTTCGGGGTGGGGGGGTGGCCGGCTAAGTAGGCGCCGGCTGGGCCGGCCCTTGGCGCGTGTGCTTGCCTGGCCAGAGTCCCAGTCGGGGGGGGGGGGGGTTTCTTTATCCTTTTCTGTTTCTTTTTCCTTTTCTTTATTCTCTTTTCTTTACTGTTAAATGTCTAGGCCCCAAATGGTTTTTGTAAAAAGTGTGACCTATTTCATAAATACCAGTGCATTATTCCCTAACATCTAAAATTAGTTTGGGCAAAACATAATTCCATATTTATTTCAGATTTAATAAATGGTTACTAAATATTATCTTTATCCACGGTTTGAGGTTGTTCGAGTCACTTATCCAATTCCAATGATGTTGGTTTCAATTTTAGAATAGCCTCTGGAATATTTGCTATATATCTGACATTTTAGCTCCTATGTTGGACAACTTTTATATTCCACTTTCATTTAAATTTGAATCTGACTTAGGAGTTGAAATGCAATATGATGCTAATGATGATTATGCACTGTTGATCATGCTAACATGTCATTATCAAAAGTGATTACTGTTGCTAATCACCGGGGGTGTTACAACTCTCCTCATCTATTAAGAATTCTCGTCCCGAGAATTAAGAGGAAGACTGAAAGAAAGAGGGGTATTCTTCGCGAAGACGATCCTCGCGTTCCCAAGTGGCTTCATCTTCAGAATGATTTGACCACTGAACCTTGAGGAATTTGATTGACTTCTGACGAGTCCGACGCTCAGCTTGATCAAGAATACGGATGGGATGTTCTAGATAAGACAGATCTTCCCGTAATTCAAGCATTTCATGATCCACAGCTCGAATAGGATCCTTGAAGCAGCGGCGGAGTTGGGATACATGAAAGACGTCATGTACTTGAGAAAGGTTTGGCGGCAATTGCAACTGATATGCCACTTCTCCTCGACGGGCAAGAATACGGAACGGGCCAATATAGCGAGGGGCTAACTTGCCTTTGATTCCGAACCGATGAGTGCCTTTCAACGGAGTGACGCGGAGGTAAGCTTGCTCGCCAGGTTGATAGACTATTTCCTGGTGCTTTCGGTCATAGTTGCTCTTCTGACGAGACTGAGCAGACTTCAAATGTTCACGAACAATACGGACTTGTTCTTCAGCTTGCCGAATAATGTCCGGTCCGACGAGTGAGCGTTCCCCAGTTTCTGACCAATTCAGAGGGGTTCGACACTTACGACCGTATAGAACTTCAAACGGTGCCATCTTCAGACTAGCTTGATAGCTATTGTTGTAAGAGAATTCGGCATACGGGAGAGATTCCTCCCATTTCTTACCGAAGGAGATGACGCAAGCTCGAAGCATATCTTCGAGCACTTGATTAACTCGTTCAACTTGACCCTGTGACTGAGGGTGAAAAGAGGTGCTGAAAGACAGATGAGTTCCCATAGCTTCTTGGAAACTATTCCAGAATCTGGAGGTGAAGAGGCTGCCACGATCAGAACTGATCTCCAACGGAACACCGTGGAGTGACACAATTCGGGAAACATACAAGTCTGCTAACTGGCTAGCAGTGATTGTCTCCTTAACAGGCAGAAAGTGGGCAACCTTAGAGAATCGGTCAATGACAACAAATATAGCATCATTACCCTTCTGGGATTTGGGAAAACCAGTAATGAAATCCATTTGGACCTTGTCCCATTTCCATTCAGGAATTTCCAGGGGTTGCAGAGTTCCTGCGGGCCTTTGATGTTGGGCTTTAACGCGGCGGCAAACGTCACACTCAGAAACATAACGAGCAATGTCTCGCTTCATATTAGGCCACCAGAATCTTCGACAAATGTCACGGTACATCTTTGTGCTACCAGGGTGAATGGACAAGGGAGTGTCATGAGCTTCCTTCATAACGCTTTCCCTCTCATTCTTGAACTTGGGTACGAAGAGACGGTGTTGGAAAAATAGGATCCCATCTGCATCAAGATGGAATTCCGACGGCTTTCCTTTCTCGAGGTATCGCTTGATCTTTTCAACTTCAGTGTCATACCTTTGCATAACCTTAATGCCGTGTTCTAAATCTGGTTCGACAACCAGGGTATTGAGATAACCCTGTGGAACAATATGGAGGTTCAATTTGCAAAGCTCTTCATGGAGAAGAGGTTGTGTTTCTTGAACCATAAGATTGTTACTATAGGACTTGCGACTCAAAGCATCGGCCATTACATTAGCCTTGCCGGGGGTATATGAAATATTCATATCATAATCGGCAATTGTTTCGAGCCATCTTTGTTGACGAAGGTTCAGATCTGGTTGAGTATATAGATACTTCAAGCTTTGGTGATCCGTGTATATCTCGCAATGGTTACCGAGAAGGTAATGTCGCCATAGCTTCAAGGCATAGATAACCGCAGAAAGTTCAAGATCATGCACGGGATAATTTTCTTCATGAGGACGCAATTGCCGGGAGGCATAAGCAATCACTTTGCGCTCTTGCATTAGGACACAGCCTAATCCTTGACGAGATGCATCACAGTATATCACGAAATCCTTTTGGGAATCCGGGGGTGCTAGTACTGGGGCAGATGTCAATTTATCTTTTAGTGTCTGAAAGCTTTCTTGACATTTTTCTGTCCACTCAAATTTAACACCTTTGTGAAGCAGATATGTCAATGGTTTTGCAATCTTGGAAAAGTTCTCAACGAATCGACGGCAATAACTAGCGAGTCCGAGAAAACTTCTGACTTGCTTAACATTCTTTGGGGGAGTCCAGTCGAGAATAGCCTGAACTCGTTCGGGGTTAACAGCAATCCCATCCTTGGAAATCACATGTCCAAGGTAAGTTACTTCCGGAAGCCAAAATTCGCATTTGGAATACTTGGCATACAACTGGTGTTCTCGGAGCCTTTCTTGAACAAGGCAGAGATGTTCAGCATGTTCCTCTTTATTCTTAGAATAGACCAGAATATCATCTAGATATACCACGACGAATTTGTCGAGGTAATCCATGAATATATAATTCATCAGACGGGAGAACGTAGCTGGGGCATTCGTTAGGCCAAATGACATGACGGTGTATTCATAGGAGCCATAACGAGTGACGAATGCAGTCTTGGGAATGTCCTCTTCACGGACACGGATCTGGTGATAACCCAACCTCAAGTCGAGTTTAGAGAACACCGATGATCCAGCGAGTTGATCATAAAGATCATTGATCCGGGGCAGTGGGTATTTATTCTGGATTGTGGCTTGGTTAATGGGCCGGTAATCCTGAACCAATCGGTTAGTTCCATCCTTCTTCTTAACGAAGAGTGAAGGTGCTCCCCAAGCAGAGGAACTGGGGCGGATGAAACCACTCTTAAGTGACTTGTCGATTTCTTCCTTAAGCTCAAGAAGGTGATGCGGAGGCATCTTATAAGGTCGCTTGGCAATAGGAACGGTGCCAGGCTTCAAGTCGATGACGAACTCGACAGCTCTAGCCGGGGGTATTCCTGGAAGTTCTTCTGGAAAGACATCTGGAAAATCTCGAACGACAGGAACGTTCTCGATCCCTTCCAGAGGTGAGGCGTTCAAAGCATTCATAACATATACCTCAGCTTCAGCGTCTCGAGTAATCCGGGCAGTGTAGTTCACTATCTCATCGGAGGGGTGAAGAAGTTGGATAATTTTTGTGGCACAATTGATCGAAGCAATGTGAGCTTTCAACCAATCCATTCCGAGTATGAGGTCTATGGTGGAAGACTTCAGGATAATAGGGGAAGCTAGGAATTCAAATTCCTCGATTTCAACAGGGACATTATGTGCCATCATAGTGGTTTGACATTGGCCTCCAGGGGTACGGACAACTATTGGCAGGTTCATCTTTTCGAATGCAATGTCATGAGATAATGCAAATGCTTCAGACATGAATGAATGCGATGCTCCTGAATCAAATAATACAGAAGCAGGTAATGAGTTAACAAGAAGGGTACCCATCACAGTAGCAGGTTGATCCTGGACTTCTTCAATGTCAATGTTGTAAGCTTGACCACGACCACGTGAAGCAGACCCAGTATTATAGTTGCGGGTCTGATTGTTGCCACGGCCATATCCACGGCCAGCACGAGGAAAATCTAACTGATTCTGAGTCTGGCGGCAGTCTTTAGCCTGGTGGCCTGGTTTGCGGCACTTGAAACACAAACCATCTTCAGGACGAAGAGGGGCATGGTTCTGAATAGATTGAGCCTTTGACGGCCTCGGTGGTGGAGGAGGCAGACGTAGTGCAGCATTGTTCTTTGGCGCAGAGGTATTGGGACGGAACGCGTTGTTGGGAATCCAAACTCTACGCTTCGGTGCTGAGCCCGAAGATGAGCCAGCATCACGATAGCGCTTCTGCGAGTCCTTGTGTTCCATCTGAGCGGTCTCAACAAGAATAGCCTTGTTCACTAGAGTTGAGAAGTCATTGATGTCTTGAGCAGCTAGTGCAAGCTTGAGGTCAGGGTGTAGTCCATTACGGAACTTCTCCTGTCTGCGAGCATCTGTGGCGATGTCTTCTTCAGCATAGCGGGAGAGATCAAGAAATTCCCGCTGATAAGCTTCGACGGTTTTATTGCCCTGTGTGAGGTTGCGGAACTGGGTCTTCATGCGTTCCATAATTGCTTGAGGGATGTAACGTGTACGGAAAAGCAGCCTGGAACTCATACCAAGTGATGACTGTTCCAACAGGCAGAGTACGCTTGTGTGTGTCCCACCATTGAGCAGCGGGGCCCTTTAAGAAAAAGGCCGCGAAGGTGACAAAGTTGGCGGGGGCGACATTAGCAGACTCCATCTCGTGAGTGATGTCGCGGAGCCAGTCATCGGCATCCAGGGGCTTGTCAGAGTTGCGAAACTGCGTTGGGTTGAGTCGCGTAAACTCTGTCAAAGTTACTGAAGCTGGGTTCCGGTTCTGGTTGTTCTGATGCGGAAACTGAGCCATGATTCCAACCATGAACTGGCGGTTGAGCTCGAACTGTTGCATCATAGCTGCCATATAGTCTGGCGGTGGTGGACGTTCAGGGGTACGACCACGACCACGACCACCTGGTCTAACCATCCTGCTACGTATCAACAGGGGGTAGTTTAGTAAAAGCAATTGCGAGTGTTTGGCGACAAGTATGATGTAACACGACAATACCTTAAGCAGTGTAATAGATACATAACAGTAGTCGATTAAGACATACAGATCCATACACAAAGTCGGGTACATGCGGACAGCATAACAGCGCAAATTAAAAGCTAGACATACTAGGCGGCGCGCAGGCACGCGGTAAGGAAGTACACAACGAGACATAGCAAAGGCTACATCAACGTCGGAGAAAACCACTGTAACGGGGTAACTGCGAGTGCGGACGACGAATATTCGTCGCGGAAGGATCCTGTGCTCCATGTGCACTCTGATGCAGAACCCGGTCTCGAACTGTAAGAAGAGGTCCACGTGTAGGTGTGTGACCTCCAACAGCAGGCCAGTCAATACCAGCATACATCTGAGTCCTGCGCGGGTAAAGGATGTGCTCCGGATGTATCCCTGCACGAACAGCGGGCATCAACTGCGTCATAGCATCGTAAAGACGTGCTCGAGTGGCAACTAACTCGACGGCAAGAGCCCGAACAGTGCGATCCAGAGCCTGAGTGCACTGAATCAGAACGCGGTGGTCATATCGGCGAGGCTCGTACGGGGCACAGATAGTTGTGTAGTATCCGGTAGCATCTCCAGCAGGGGCATACGGAATGTATCGGAACTCAGAGTCATCCAAGATATCACTGAACTGTCCTCGAAGACGTGCGACAGCAGAGTAGGCGGCATCATGTACTGCCATCTCAATCGTCACGCCGATACCGTGGAAAAGGTGCAGCTCGGTGTCTGAGTCATTCTGCCGATCATAGATACGAACATCAGCATGGTACTGCTCCTGATTAAACTCGCGGTAATCCTCGTAAACCATGTACTCAGGGTACCAGCGGTAGCCAAGTCTGGTCATGAGAGCGATCAGGACAGCTGGAAACCCAGGGGTATTACGAGCCCAAGTGCGAAGCACAAGCTGTGTCGTAGGACGCGGTGGAAACAAACGGTCCATCTGAAACAGAGGAAATTCAGATTTGTCAAATGACAATGAGAAGTTTAACCGATCTCGGAGAGAAAGGTTAAACAAAACAATGGAAAGGAAAATGATTATCAGACTAATCAGATCAATGACTGGGAAATCGCACAGATATCCAGCTCTCCGGGTAGACGGGATTTACGAGATCCTAAGTGTCGGCGTTAGTAAAATTTATTTAACCCGAATAGAAGAGATATTAGAGTCCCAGAGTATAGACGAGGAATAAAAGATCCTAATACCACCCAGTTGGCGACGTGGGCCCGTAAGCCACACAGCCAAGTTAGTAAATTAGTTTCTCGGTTTCTAGACTCAACTTCGGCCAAGGAATTTGGAGGGGGGCTTCCTACAGGCAGTCGGCTCTGATACCAACTTGTGACGCCCCCGGTTCAATCGTACACTAATCATACACGCAAACGTGTACGATCAAGCCCAGGGACTCACGGGAAGATATCACAACACAACTCTAAACACAAATAAACGGAGGTCCACAATATTACAGACCAGGGATCCGAAGATCCGAATACATAAGTCAGTCATACAAATAATATCTGGGTACAGACATAGTTACACAAGTTCTGCCTTAAGAAGGCTAGCACAAATAGCGACACTAGATCGAAAGGCGTTGGCCTCCTGCCTGGGAGCCTCCGATCCTACTCCTGGTCAGCTGGCTCGATCCAGTAGTACGTGCCCTCTGGACCCGCCTGGTAGTAGGCTCCGGTGGTGGCGTCTCGCTCCTGGACTCCATCGTCTGGTGTATCATCAAGGTGGGGTATATGGGGGAAAAGAGAAAATAAAGCAACCGTGAGTACTCATCCGAAGTACTCAGCAAGCAAGGATCTATACTACATATGCAACATTATCAATGGAGAAAAGGCTGTATATGTGGACTGGGCTGCAGAAATGCCAGAATAGAGAGAAAGGCCTAGTCCTATCGAAGACTAGCATCTTCAAACATCTTCTCAAAGCCATCATCTTGCAGCAGTAGAAGAGAGTAGAATAGCATTTTATTTAGCAAACATGTTGAAGTACAGCTCAAAGATCCTTCCTCGACTCCCAGCGAGAAAGTAATCCCGAAGCTTCAATTAAGTAACAAGTATCCAGTTTAAGTAGTAGATCGGGATACACAAACTGAGCGTCCTTTACCGTAGGACCGGCTATCGATAGAAGATTCATCCCTGCAGGGGTGCACTACTGTTACCCAACACGCTCGATCAACTCTGGCCGGACGTACTTGATGGGTAATGCCCGTCCTCGGAAGATCAACACGAAGCAACGCTCTACCTAGGCTCAGCAGAGAGCTCAGCACGCCGGACTAACCTATGCACCCAGGGGTCTCGGGCCATCGCCCTGGGCACCCTGCGCGTTGCGTGGCTGGCCGGGGTGCAGGCGCGACACTGAACTCGCCAGTGAAGTATCCAGCCCAATCCCGACGATCAGCCCGCACGATGAATCGTGACGTCTGATAAGCTTTCGGAGAAACGTACATCGCAGAGGGCCCCATAACCATTATCCCGCGTGGTGGTAGTGCGTATAGGGCACGTCGACCCACTCAGATCACACACCCAAATCCAATAGGCTCAATTAGTATCAAGCGGAGACAATCAGAGTCTCTGATGCTCCGCCACAATGTCACACTCGAGTGCCCTTCCGGCACACCCGAAATCATAGATCCCCAGCGGGTACCCACCAGGGTGGACCCGCCTGTGAAAAAGGTCAAGTAACCGTGTGGTCATAATCATCAGGGTGAACGTAAGAGGTATCACCCTCGAGGTTCACACTGAGGGGTTGCACGACAGAGTCGTATCGGACATGGAGAAGGAGGAATCACCCTCGATGACCACGACCGTACAGCTATGCTGCAGAGTATTCATCAGGAGTGCGTTACGAGGTATCACCCTCGGCACTCGATAGTTACTACGCAGAGTCGTACAACTAAGGGGGGTGTGAAGTGAGGCGTCTGTCTCTGATCGACGATCACGTTGATCGAGTCGTTGATGAACAAGCAGGGGCGAGAAAGTAAGGTGGTGGGGTCACAGATGGGTCATACCAACCTATACTAAACAGTTTATCATAGGCAGGTAAGATAGCAATGAACAGGTTACAACAGCAGGCTATGCATCAGAATAGGAGCATACATTAACAGTAGCGAAATCTAATGCAAGCAGGAGAATAGAATGGGCGATATCTGGAATGCTCAAGGGGGGGGGCTTGCCTGGTTGCTCTGGCAAGAGAGGGAGGTCGTCAACGGGCTGCTCGTCGGTAGAGTAGTCGTAACCTGGTGCAGCGTCGTCGGTCTCGGCGTCTATCGAGAGAGAAGGAGGGGGAGAGAAACAATAAATTCACGGCAATAATGCAAACAATATGTATGACATGCCTAAATGATATGCCGGGGTGTTCTACTGCCTAACTAAACGATTTAGTTAATTTAGGAATTTATTCGAATTTATTTAATTAGGGTTGGACACTATTCATTTATCGAAATCGGTCTAATTGTTCAACGTTCTTATAGTTGCGGGCATCTGACGGGAATACAGAGGGCGTATCCGGGTTCGTATCGTCGTTCTGAGCAAGTTTCATGTACAAAGTATTTTCATCGGAGTTACGGTTTATTTAATATGATTTTCTAAAGTTTTTATTAATTTCTGAAATTTAATTAATTATTTAATTCAACATTATCCGAAACAGTGCTGATGATGACATCAGCATGACCTCATGCTGATGTCAGCGGTTAATTAAGTTAATTACTAATTATTGTTTAATTAACACTAATTAGTTAATTAGATTAACCAAATCAGGATTAATTAACTAATTAATTAATTATTATTTTTTTTATTTTTTTTGGGGTCATGGGCCCCACTGGTCAGTGGACCAGGGGCGGACACGTCCGGGGCGTGCCCCTTTTGGGACCGGACATGTCCGGTGCCCAAAGGGGACGCACGGGCGGGCGCGGGCGGTCGGGGGCGCGGCGAAGCGTGGGCGCAGGCGAGCGCACGCGGGGCCGGAGGCGGGGCGGCGGCGCGGTGGCTGGAGCGGCCGCGGGCGGCAGCGCGGTGGCTGGAGCGGCAGCGGGCGGCGGTCGCGCGGAGGCGAAGCGGGGCAAGATCCGCGAGCAGTAGCGAGGCAGGGCACGCGCGCGCGTGTGCGAGGCCCGGCGAGGCTGCGGTGCGCGCGGGCGCGTGCGCGAGCCGGCGAGCGCGGGCGGAGCGGCGGCACGGGGGCGCGGTGCGCGCGGCGAGGTGCGGGAGCAGAGAGGGGGAGGAGAGGCCCGAGGCCTCACCGTGATCCGTAGGGACGGGGCAGCGGGGGTCGGGGTGGTCGACGGGGACGACGGCGATGGGGAGGCAGGCCGGCGGGGACGAAGCGGCGACGTGCGGCGTCGGCGGCGAGATGGAGACGGGGCTGAGCAGACTTCAAATGTTCACGAACAATACGGACTTGTTCTTCAGCTTGCCGAATAATGTCCGGTCCGACGAGTGAGCGTTCCCCAGTTTCTGACCAATTCAGAGGGGTTCGACACTTACGACCGTATAGAACTTCAAACGGTGCCATCTTCAGACTAGCTTGATAGCTATTGTTGTAAGAGAATTCGGCATACGGGAGAGATTCCTCCCATTTCTTACCGAAGGAGATGACGCAAGCTCGAAGCATATCTTCGAGCACTTGATTCACTCGTTCAACTTGACCCTGTGACTGAGGGTGAAAAGCGGTACTGAACGACAGATGTGTTCCCATAGCTTCTTGGAAACTATTCCAGAATCTGGAGGTGAAGAGGCTGCCACGATCAGAACTGATCTCCAACGGAACACCGTGGAGTGACACAATTCGGGAAACATACAAGTCTGCTAACTGGCTAGCAGTGATTGTCTCCTTAACAGGCAGAAAGTGGGCAACCTTAGAAAATCGGTCAATGACAACAAAAATAGCATCATGACCCTTCTGAGATCTGGGAAAACCAGTAATGAAATCCATTTGGACCTTGTCCCATTTCCATTCAGGAATTTCCAGGGGTTGCAGAGTTCCTGCGGGCCTTTGATGTTGGGCTTTAACGCGGCGGCAAACGTCACACTCAGAAACATAACGAGCAATGTCTCGCTTCATATTAGGCCACCAGAATCTTTGACAAATGTCACGGTACATCTTTGTGCTACCAGGGTGAATGGACAGGGGAGTGTCATGAGCTTCCTTCATAACGTTTTCCCTCTCATTCTTGAACTTGGGTACGAAGAGACGGTGTTGGAAAAATAGGATCCCATCTGCATCAAGATGGAATTCCGACGGCTTTCCTTTCTCGAGGTATCGCTTGATCTTTTCAACTTCAGTGTCATACCTTTGCATAACCTTAATGCCGTGTTCTAAATCTGGTTCGACAACCAGGGTATTGAGATAACCCTGTGGAACAATATGGAGGTTCAATTTGCAAAGCTCTTCATGGAGAAGAGGTTGTGTTTCTTGAACCATAAGATTGTTGCTATAGGACTTGCGACTTAAAGCATCGGCCATTACATTAGCCTTGCCGGGGGTGTATGAGATATTCATATCATAATCGGCAATTGTTTCGAGCCATCTTTGTTGACGAAGGTTCAGATCTGGTTGAGTATATAAATACTTCAAGCTTTGGTGATCCGTGTATATCTCGCAACGGTTACCGAGAAGGTAATGTCGCCATAGCTTCAAGGCATAGATAACCGCAGAAAGTTCAAGATCATGCACGGGATAATTTTCTTCATGAGGACGCAATTGTCGGGAGGCATAAGCAATCACCTTGCGCTCTTGCATTAGGACACAGCCTAATCCTTGACGAGATGCATCACAGTATATCACGAAATCCTTTTGGGAATCCGGGGGTGCTAGTACTGGGGCAGATGTCAATTTATCTTTTAGTGTCTGAAAGCTTTCTTGACATTTTTCTGTCCACTCAAATTTAACACCTTTGTGAAGCAGATTTGTCAATGGTTTTGCAATCTTGGAAAAGTTCTCAACGAATCGACGGCAATAACTAGCGAGTCTGAGAAAACTTCTGACTTGCTTAACATTCTTTGGGGGAGTCCAGTCGAGAATAGCCTGAACTCGTTCGGGGTTAACAGCAATCCCATCCTTGGAAATCACATGTCCAAGGTAAGTTACTTCCGGAAGCCAAAATTCGCATTTGGAATACTTGGCATACAACTGGTGTTCTCGGAGCCTTTCTAGAACAAGGCAGAGATGTTCAGCATGTTCCTCTTTATTCTTAGAATAGACCAGAATATCATCTAGATATACCACGACGAATTTGTCGAGGTAATCCATGAATATATAATTCATCAGACGGGAGAACGTAGCTGGGGCATTCGTTAGGCCAAAGGACATGACGGTGTATTCATAGGAGCCATAACGAGTGACGAATGCAGTCTTGGGAATGTCCTCTTCACGGACACGGATCTGGTGATAACCCAACCTCAAGTCGAGTTTAGAGAACACCGATGATCCAGCGAGTTGATCATAAAGATCATTGATCCGGGGCAGTGGGTATTTATTCTGGATTGTGGCTTGGTTAATGGGCCGGTAATCCTGAACCAATCGGTTAGTTCCATCCTTCTTCTTAACGAAGAGTGAAGGTGCTCCCCAAGCAGAGGAACTGGGGCGGATGAAACCACTCTTAAGTGATTTGTCGATTTCTTCCTTAAGCTCAAGAAGGTGATGCGGAGGCATCTTATAAGGTCGCTTGGCAATAGGAACGGTGCCAGGCTTCAAGTCGATGACGAACTCGACAGCTCTAGCCGGGGGTATTCCTGGAAGTTCTTCCGGAAAGACGTCTGGAAAATCTCGAACGACAGGAACGTTCTCGATCCCTTCCAGAGGTGAGGCGTTCAAAGCATTCATAACATATACCTCAGCTTCAGCGTCTCGAGTAATTCGGGCAGTGTAGTTCACTATCTCATCGGAGGGGTGAAGAAGTTGGATAAATTTTGTGGCACAATTGATCGAAGCAATGTGAGCCTTCAACCAATCCATTCCGAGTATGAGGTCTATGGTGGAAGACTTCAGGATAATAGGGGAAGCTAGGAATTCAAATTCCTCGATTTCAACAGGGACATTATGTGCCATCATAGTGGTTTGACATTGGCCTCCAGGGGTACGGACAACTATTGGCAGGTTCATCTTTTCGAATGCAATGTCATGAGATAATGCAAATGCTTCAGACATGAATGAATGCGATGCTCCTGAATCAAATAATACAGAAGCAGGTACTGAGTTAACAAGAAGGGTACCCATCACAGTAGCAGGTTGATCCTGGACTTCTTCAATGTCAATGTTGTAAGCCTGACCACAACCACGTGAAGCAGACCCGGTATTATAGTTGCGGGTCTGATTGTTGCCACGGCCATATCCACGGCCAGCACGAGGAAAATCTAACTGATTCTGAGTCTGGCGGCAGTCTTTAGCCTGGTGGCCTGGTTTGCGGCACTTGAAACACAAACCATCTTCAGGACGAAGAGGGGCATGGTTCTGGATAGCTTGAGCCTTTGACGGCCTCGGTGGTGGAGGAGGCAGACGTGGTGCAGCATTGTTCTTTGGCGCAGAGGTATTGGGACGGAACGCGTTGTTGGGAATCCAAACTCTACGCTTCGGTGCTGAGCCCGAAGATGAGCCAGCACCACGATAGCGCTTCTGCGAGTCCTTGTGTTCCATCTGAGCGGTCTCAACGAGAATAGCCTTGTTCACTAGAGTTGAGAAGTCATTGATGTCTTGAGCAGCTAGTGCAAGCTTGAGGTCAGGGTGTAGTCCATTACGGAACTTCTCCTGTCTGCGAGCATCTGTGGCGATGTCTTCTTCAGCATAGCGGGAGAGATCAAGAAATTCCCGCTGATAAGCTTCGACGGTTTTATTGCCCTGAGTGAGGTTGCGGAACTGGGTCTTCATGCGTTCCATAATTGCTTGAGGGATGTAACGTGTACGGAAAGCAGCCTGGAACTCATACCAGGTGATGACTGTTCCAACAGGCAGAGTACGCTTGTGTGTGTCCCACCATTGAGCCGCGGGGCCCTTTAAGAAAAAGGCCGCGAAGGTGACAAAGTTGGCGGGGGCGACATTAGCTGACTCCATCTCGTGAGTGATGTCGCGGAGCCAGTCATCGGCATCCAGGGGCTTGTCAGAGTTGCGAAACTGCGTTGGGTTGAGTCGCGTAAACTCTGTCAAAGTTACTGAAGCTGGGTTCTGGTTCTGGTTGTTCTGATGCGGAAACTGAGCCATGATTCCAACCATGAACTGGCGGTTGAGCTCGAACTGTTGCATCATAGCGGCCATATAGTCTGGTGGTGGTGGACGTTCAGGGGTACGACCACGACCACGACCACCTGGTCTAACCATCCTGCTACGTATCAACAGGGGGTAGTTTAGTAAAAGCAATTGCGAGTGTTTAGCGACAAGTATGATGTAGCACGACAATACCTTAAGCAGTGTAATAGATACATAACAGTAGTCGATTAAGACATACAGATCCATACACAAAGTCGGGTACATGCGGACAGCATAACGGCGCAAATTAAAAGCTAGACATACTAGGCGGCGCGCAGGCACGCGGTAAGGAAGTACACAACGAGACATAGCAAAGGCTACATCAACGTCGGAGAAAACCACTGTAACGGGGTAACTGCGAGTGCGGACGACGAATATTCGTCGCGGAAGGATCCTGTGCTCCATGTGCACTCTGATGCAGAACCCGGTCTCGAACTGTAAGAAGAGGTCCACGTGTAGGTGTGTGACCTCCAACAGCAGGCCAGTCAATACCAGCATACATCTGAGTCCTGCGCGGGTAAAGGATGTGCTCCGGATGTATCCCTGCATGAACAGCGGGCATCAACTGCGTCATAGCATCGTAAAGACGTGCTCGGGTGGCAACCAACTCGACGGCAAGAGCCCGAACAGTGCGATCCAGAGCATGAGTGCACTGAATCAGAACGCGGTGGTCATATCGGCGAGGCTCGTACGGGGCACAGATAGCTGTGTAGTATCCGGTAGCATCTCCAGTAGGGGCATACGGAATGTATCGGAACTCAGAGTCATCCAAGATATCACTGAACTGTCCTCGAAGACGTGCGACAGCAGAGTAGGCGGCATCATGTACTGCCATCTCAATCGTCACGCCTAATCCGTGAAAAAGGTGTAACTCGGTGTCTGAGTCATTCTGCCGATCATAAATCCGAACTTCAGCATAGTACTGTTCCTGATTAAACTCGCGGTAATCCTCGTAAACCATGAACTCAGGGTACCAGCGGTAGCCAAGTCTGGTCATGAGAGCGATTAGGACAGCTGGAAACCCAGGGGTATTACGAGCCCAAGTGCGAAGCACAAGCTGTGTCGTAGGACGCGGTGGAAACAAACGGTCCATCTGAAACAGAGGAAATTCAAACTTGTCAAATGACAATGAGAAGTATAACCGATCTCGGAGAGAAAGGTTAAACAAAACAATGGAAAGGAAAATGATTATCAGACTAATCAGATCAACGACAGGTAGGACGGCAAGCGGGAGTCGGGGTGGTCGACGGGACGACCGGCGACTGGGATCAATTCCGGCGGGAGGGCGCGGGCCTCCTGGCGGCGGCGAGGGTGTCGCGCGGGCGACGGGATCGGGGAATTTGCCCCGATCCGATCCGCAGGGAGGGGCGCCCGAGCGCCATCTCTTGGTCGGGAGATGAAGACAGGGCGCCGTCGGTGTGGGCTGCGGCGTCGGCGCTACCGACCGTCGCGGTAGCGGGGCGGGCGTCGGCGAGAGGCGTCGGGCGGCGACGGTGGCACGTTCCCACCGCATCCCGATCCCGATCTGGATCGGGAGGTGTGGCTGACGATGGAGGTGAGGGCTGCACGGGGCGGCGTCGGCGACGCGTTTTAACGCGACTGCGGACGGGATCGGAGATCCCGACCAACCGGGGGTGAGAGGAACGGGTGGAATGGGGGTGGTGACGCAGGTTCGGCGTCGCCTGGGGTATGCAGGGGCTCGCGGGTTGGGCCGGCCCGGCTGGCTTCGGCCGTTGGGGCCGGG